>JBAMJV010001683.1:110000-236917 GCA_037951105.1 Echinarachnius parma | reverse complement strand
GCCTATGAGGAGGTGTAAACTTACGAGTGCCAGTGATTATTATCATAGCTGAATTTAAGATGACATTTACCTTCTTGGTATGACAGCTCTCTATCCACACTAGTGAACAGTACTCTGCAGCATAGTACACTTGTGCTATGCAGGCCGTTCGAAGCGTTTGTGTGCCTGAACCCCGGCTGTTTCCTGCTAGCTTCCGGATAATGTTGACTCTGGTCTTCAGTTTTCCAAAAACCCTCTTCAGTTGTTCACGATAGGTGAGGCTGCGGTCCAGGGGGCTTGGTACGAACAGTCACGTTCACGTCACGTTCACGTCACGTTCAGGTTCTGTACCTTTTGTGAAACAGGTCACCCAAATCTACGAAGTGTAGGGTAACGTGACCCAACAATTTGTTGACCTGCTATATGCAATCTACGAAAGCTCACGTAAATTGCCGCTGGCGTTTTTAAAACTAACGTAAATTGTCATTGAGAAGAGACTAATGGCAAAATAGCTGGCAAAATAGAAGATTTTTCCAAAAAAAAAAAAAAAAAAAAACTATTATTTATATTATGTGTGAAAAAAAAGAGAAAATAGAGAAAATAAATGCATACTTGTATATATAAATATTGATGATATAAATACATAGAAATTTAATTTATAATAAAAAATATATTATATATGGTAGTGGGCGACAATAGTCACCATTGACTAATCGCCATACAAATTAAATAACAACAACAACAACAACAACAACGGTTCAGGGCGAAGATGTCGTATAGATTATGTGAAATGAATGAAAAAAATGTACCATTCATAGGTGTACCCATGGGGGCGGGTAGGGGGGGGGGGGGTGTACCCCAAAAATACTGTTTTGGCTGTTTCTAATTCACTCCAAATATCTACAGCTAACCCAGACCCAGACACCCAGACACAATGGTAGCTTGTTATACCCTCCCGTACACAAAAGACAAACATGTAATAAAAACAACAACAAATGAAAGTTCCCCTTTATAAAAATAGCGAAATAATTTTAACGATTAGGTTTGAGCAAAATAACTTTCTACACGTATTGATTACTTGTGTGTGATAATAAAATTCAGTGGTGTAGCGTGGTCGGACTGATTGGGGGGCAACAAAATCACTAGCGAACCCACGATTTTTTCAAGGGGGTTTTTGTCAAAAAATGTGATGTTGGTCCAGGACCAGTCCCAAAATGTTGAACCTAGACCAGGACCAAGTAGTTGAAAAAATCCTGTCAGCGGCGGGGGGGGGGGGGGGGGGTGGGGGTAGGCTTAGTCGTAATATTTTTTCGAAGCCTAGACCAGGACCGGTTCCAACAGGACCAGGACCTAGCGGTTCATAAAATCCTGTCAGCGGGGGGGGGGGGGGGGGGTAGTCGTAATCGCCGCGCCTTGCACAGGTACGTTTCATTGCGTGCGTGCATATCGCATACTGTATAGTGATCTGATGCGTCGCGACGATATCGACGAGATTCGAGAGCGAGGCTGAGGCACAGTTTGACGACGCGGCGATCGAGTAAATTGCAGGCTAGGCGCCGGATATTTTCGATGATATAAAGTGAGAATGTGAGTTTAGTTTGGTATATCATTATACTTTTCCAGCTGTTACGAGGACATGCCATATGCCCAAGCCCAAGGCTCGACACGGCTATGGCCAAAAGCCTGGCAGGACTTCGTAATCAAGGCTATTATATGCACTAGATATCTGCCTTATCATTATTGACGGCAGCCAGTGAATTCCAGAGTGCAGTGGCAGTGCTAGCTTGCATGCTATTATGGCCGGTCTAGGCCCTAGGTAGGCCGGCTATGCAGTGGCAATCTTTGCACATGGCTCATGCAGCCATAGCCGTGTCGAGCCTTGGGCTTGGGCATATGGCAAGTCCTCGTAACAGCTAGAAAAGAATAATGATATACCAAACTATACTCACATTCTCACTTTGTATCATCGTCATCGAAAATATCCGGCGCCTAGCCTGCAATTTACTCGATCGCCGCGTCGTCAAAATGTGCCTCGGCCTCGCTCTCGAATCTCGTCGATATCGTCGCGACGCATCATGACACTTACATACAATTTTGTGTGCGCTGCGACAAATCCTTAAACACGCAATCCCCATAGGAATTCCATCGCACAAAAAGGACAAGTTGTGTCGTCGAGAATATTCTGGATGACGTCATTACTAGTCTTAGTAACAAGCGCTTTCACTTTTACAAATAATGATTAAACACTCACGTCACGTTTTGGTAGACGTGACGATTCGAGTTTTACCGGCATGGAAAACGACAAATTGTTGGGTCACTTTACCGGGACTTTACCGTGACTGCTCGTAGATTTGGGTGACCTGTTTCACAAAAGGTACAGAACCGTGAACATGACGTGAACGTGACTGTTCGTACCAAGCCGGTCCAGGGTCCACTTTCCATAGAAATTGAGTTACCGATGTCAATACATTAATAAGCTACGTTGCTATCTGAAATCCAAATTTTAGGAAAAACTACACAATCAAAATCAAAATATTGAACTTTTCCATATTCCTATTCCAATAGGCATGTGTGCAGAGTTGGACAAAGAAACTTGATTTTCTCGTAGTTTGAGAAAGTGGATTTAGCGCCTTTTGGAATTAAGTTCTTCATATATTACATAATTATGTTTGTTTGTTTTTTTTGTCTTTTACTACAGGTCGAATCGCAACGACGAGGAATGTGACCGGTATCTGGGGACAGACCAGAACCCTTACTTGTACCTTTGATGGGGACCCTATCGGGGTGTACTGGCACAAGCACAAGGCGACCGGAGATCTCGACTCTGAGACCGAAATAGTTGTGACGAATTTCCGCGGCTCGAAGATCATTCGCGACACGAGATACGACATCACCGACGACTTCTCCATTGTAATTAAGAAAGTAACGACTGAGGATGAGACTACCTTCTCCTGTGAAGTGGCCCTTGAGGATGGATACGATGGGAAAAACTACACCGATGTCACAGTCATAGGTGAGAATGTTCTTTTGATCAAAATAATAATGATAATGTGATGAAATGTTTGTTTTGTGAGAAATAGAGTGAACGTTTCATGTTTTAGATGCAGGCAGAAGGAACCTTAACATTTATTATAATTAATTATCGTTCAATTTCAAAATTGAAACATTCTGGCGCGTGATATCAGACTTGACGACTGATGTGCATGCTTATCTCCCCCATGTGAATGGTAATAAGCCGATCCGTCCTTTTTGGTTTAGGGGTAGGGGCACCCCAGCGCCTGCATATCGCTTTTGTTTCTACATTCCCCTCTCTCTTCCCAACAGCTTTGGCGAACCCACTTCATCCAGTTGTTCTTGACTGCGAACCAACAGAACACAACAGAACATGTCTGTACACACTTCAGGATTCTAACGCAGAAGTCTTTCACCTAACATGTGGTGTTGACTTGATTCGCCCATCGGTCAAGTTAACCTGGACTGCATCATTAGGACCTCCTCCTATCACCGGAGATCCCGACAAACGGCTTACATCGATTCCCGGCCTGTACAATGTGTCCCTTATAGCACAGGTAATTTATCTAAATACTTCTAATCCTGTTCCAATCCCGTTTTATACGTTTCCAAATGAATAATGCTCTTGCATTTCCTACACGCAGTTTTCCCTTACTGGCAAATCATTTTTCAAGCACTCTCTATACTAGAAATTAACGAGGAGGTCAGAGTTAAATTAGAAATGGTAAACGCTATTGCTCTCGATGCCCCCGATAGAAAAAAATCGCAGTCAGTTCACAAAACAACCACTGGTACTATAACTAGTAGATACAGAATTTGCTCAATCTAATAATGGAAGAATTTACACAACCATAGAACCGTATAAATTTAAATGTGGATGTTGATTAAACGCTGAGACGTAATATATATAATTTAATAATAATCATCAGCGACAAGGACTTTTTCTGTGTGTGGATTATGTATCAAAGGTTCCAAGAACTAGCATCGGAGGGATGCTCGAGTGCGTGGCGGAGGGAGATGCTGTGAAAGGGAATTCAAGCATCACAGTCATCATCGGAGAACCAAAGAGTCTGTATTTCTAAACATTCTACTTCTGCTGCTACTTATAATGCTACTACTACTACTACTACTACTACTACTACTACTACTACTACTACTACTACTACCACTACTACTACTACTACTACTACTACTCAGGCCTGCTACTACTACTACTACTACTTCTACGACTACTACTACGACTACTACTACTACTACTACTACTACTACTACTACTACTACTACTACTGTACTACTACTGCTACTATTACTACTAATACTACTAATACTACTACTACTACTTCTACTACTACTACTACTACTACTACTACTACTACTACTACTACTACTACTACTAATACTACTACTACAACTATACTGCTACTACTAATACTACTAATTCGACTACTACTATACTTTGTGTATATTATTTGAAATATTTAGAACATAATAATGACACTTGGGTCGGTATGAACATAGCGCCTATGTGAATTGATATATATTCCAACATACATATAACACTGGCATGAATAACTTTTAAATTTTCCTTTGATACATACTCGAAGTATACTCGAGGTACTCGAGGCATATATCAATACACCATGCTTACCTATAATTATCATCCAGATGTATATGATTACATCAGTGGTAAATAACTAATTCGAAGTTATTATACCAACACACTGCGTGATAAATCGTTGTACATCTAATTTGTTTGTATGGCGGTTTTCAAATGACATTATTTCATTACATTATTTATATTTATAAATATATATTACGGTATTTAATCATTAATCACGATCAATTGGTTGTTACTCTATTTTGTAGTTGAAGATGCACCACGTAATGGACTTTCGCCCGGAGGAATCGTAGGAATATTCTTCTTGATTTTTCTTTGCATTCTGATTGTACTTGGCGTAGGCTTCTGGTTCTATCGCAAACGTCGAGATACGTATAATGAACTGTGTATTGTCATATAATTATTGCAGACTTGTATTAACTATCAATGCTATTTAATTACAACTGATTTCAAGCTCCTCGCAAAATAACTAGTGATATAGTACGGCAGCTAAAGGTCCAGGGTTAACATTAGTGTGATCATGTCATCCTTGAGCAAATGTTCATATTTAATTCAAACGGTTAAGGTAGATTTTAATCAAGAACGGGCTAAGTAAAACATTGAACTGGGGGTGTTTCACTAACTATTTTAGCATCTTCTTAAAGGGATCTAGTAACTTTGACATGTGCAAAAATTGATGAAGGGTCGATGCAATGTATATTGTTGTTATCTCATATGTCCACAGGGTATTGTGTGAAAATTTCAAGTCAAATGGACATTGCATGGCCAAGTAATGAGCAAAAATGCAAAGTGATATTCACTAACTCACTGCACTCACTTTGTACACGGTTTCAAAACTCCACGGGAATTTTTCTTATCTGAATACTTCGATCGTACATATCTTTGTAACGAAAGGGAAATTTGAAAAACCGAAACCGGTCCCATGATTTTATTGTTAATACGAATACAACAAGGTATGAGGGAACCGCTAGAATTAAAATTTTATTTTGAGGATTCGGACAATGTTACTAAGTCCCTTTAAAGGAACCGTCCGCCTTTTACAAATCGTCTGAACAGTTTCCAGTAGACGGATGGGGATGAATGTAACACACACACACACCAAAATCCAGATCGAAAAGCCCTGTAATTTGTATTCTACGAATGAAAAACGAATGCGTCCCTCCACCAACCTATATATCGGTCAATAAAGGCGGTTTAACTGATTTAGCATAATATTACAACAATATTGTACTTATTCTTGTAAAGGTATTGTGAAGCCGACATTTCTAAAGGTGTTGAAAAAAGGTGTCGAAAATGAAGAATATACAATTACGTGTCAGTTTTAGCGAGGTTTGGATATTTTGTTTAGTATTCCCTTACGCCGTTGTTGATCTGTGCGCGGGTCACGTAGCGCGGGTCACGTAGCGGTCACGCGCAGCAACGTGGTACTCCGTGGAATCCGTGTGCGAAATTTCGCACCGGGTGAATACTCGTATGATGCAAATTAAACGCTGCCAGTCGTTTTATGATTATGAGGCCTATAACTCCACGGAAAAGAGATTTCAAGCTATAATTTGTTCAGGCATGTTAAATGACATTTTTTTTTTATATAAGACAATAACCTCGCAACTTTTAAAATTTGGCTTGCAAAAGGGGGACAGTCTCTTGTATCACAATGGGTCGATGCTATGATCGATTTTAGTGTTTAGTAAGACGCCATATTGGGGTGATTGGGGATGTGTAATCCATTGTTAACATTAATATACATGTATCACTGCGCAACAATTCTTAGATGAATGCGCCTGATTTGCATATTAATGCATATTTTTGTTTCACCGCGGCTAGATCTTCTATTAAGCAATAAGTACAATTTTGAATAATTATCTCGATCATCACTGTGAAGAGAATGTAGCGACAGTTTCTCAGCTATTCACAATCAATTTCAATGTGTAGTACCAATGTTGTATGTTCTTCAGATCCCGCAGTCATGAAAGACGGAGAAGAGGACATTCTTTTATTGGAGGAGAAAGGTAAGTAATCTGACACATTAAATAAAAATGCAATGTCAATGGGTGTGTCCAGGATACGACAACTGTGAAGCCTAAATAGATCTCAACCGGATGATACATACAATGGTTATCTACGAATATGATATTGATTACGCGGTGCACTTGAACGGCTGGCCCATGCCGGGGTTCCAGATGGCTGGTAACCCGGAATCATGTAATTTTGATACCCAAACAGAATTATAAGTTATGTCAAATATATTTGTTTTTGTTGGCCATACCAGCCAGATTTACATAAAAACTTATTGCCAGAACTGAATAACATTAGGTATATTATTCAACTTACTTATCCTGGTGAGACTATCAAGTAACTAATGTGTTTAAAAGTATTTACAGATAAAGATAAATTTGAACAAATTAGTCAGTACAATTTGAGGAATATTTTATTGATATGATAAATCAAATTTACAGCACGAACAAATAAAACAACGAATTTTTTTTTTTAAAGAGATCAAAATTCATGAATCATGTACGAAATCGTGTGCACTAATCGCACAAGCACACTTGTCACTTTTGATGTATTTGTTTTTTTAACAAAATAATGTTCACTTATTATCTAATTTGTTTCGTATGAAATAACTGTTTTAGTCTACATGATTAACAGTGCATGAACGTATAAATCATGAAATCTGTTTTGAATTTTAGTGTTTGTAGACCAACTTTTTATTTCATATTATCCATAGCATCCTCAGTCTGGGTACTATTACTTTAAATTTCTTTATAAATTATATCACAGCCGTCGAAGCTGAAATTACAAAACTAAGTAAACAGATAGAGAATTATACCACTGGGTCACTGGGCACGAAAACACGAGAGTTCGACGAAGCGAGAATGCCAGCACGAACCAAACTAAGTTTGACTGGAACAAATGGCTCTGGAAAAACATCGTGTGTTCGATCGTTGTACTACGCTGCAAATGGTAATTATCATGTTTGTTTTTGAAAAACTTCAAAATGTCTAAGAATGTTCATGTTTAATTCTCCAATTTTCTTGATATAGACAGTGAACGCTTGCCAGAAGTTTGCCTGACATAAAAACAACTACTTGCATATTGGATGTTTAAAGGGATAGTTGAGTTTTGGTATAGAGAATTAACCGTATAGTGTACGCTTTACATATAATTTTTAACATTTTCCTGGTGTTTAACAGTGTATTTTAAATTGTTTATATTAAGGTAATTTTGTTTTAAACTACTATATCATGATATCCTAAATGCACGTACCAGCCTACTCGTGATTTAATATCACATTTATCAAAACATATTTCGGTTTTCATCTGACATCCATAATACCGGATATACTTTTTGATTGAATAGGTAGGTTCATGGACATAGAGATTGCCAGTGCTTCCGCGCATGGAGGTGTTGCCACTACAAAGACAGCCTACGATATTACGAACTCTATCTTCATTCAGAACGCACGAGGCTTGGTAGACTTCGATCCCAATCACATTCATGCAATCGTTTCTGGCATAAGTAAGCCGTTCCTCGTTTCTTTTACTTGTGTATTTTGCTATGCTTTTAAACATAGTGTCCCCCTTTGTAATAAGGAAAGGGAATTAATAAAGGAACAATGTGCCAAGTGAGTGGACTTATTGACACAATTGTAGCAAAAAGGTCAATAATAAAAACAAAATCTTTGGGTTCGTGTAATATACCGTTCTGCTTTAATGTTAATTCCATATGATATTAGCTGCATCATTCATTCATATAAACAAAAGTGTTCTTTTTAACACCTAATAGTATATTCAATGAAACTGAAAGAATCTACGGCATTCAAACATATTTTTGTTTTGTGTTTGAAACAGCTGCTGACAAGATACACTGTCCGGTAATTGTGTTAAGGTAAGTCTATAATCTTTGGCGTCGGTCACGGGAGGATGGGATATGGGGGATGATTCACAATACATGCATCTAAAACAAAGTTCCTGCTTTCTGGGGGATGTCTCTAAAACTATTCTAGCCCTGATGTACACTGTACAGTGCATTTCTGGTTGTAACACTATAATTTATACCAATTAAGTATGCAAATTTATGCAAAAATCCCCCTTTAGTCTGTAAATCACTAGATATGGCTCAGAATATACTAGTTTTGTGCGTGAATATTTTTTATGACTCAATTAAGATGTTTGCAACATTGAAAATCGCGACTGCAATTTTTAATTTATTTCTTTGTTTTTTGAAATTTCTTATGTATTTCTTTGTTTTTCGACTTTTTTTTCTTTTTTCAATGGAATAAATCATTGACCATTTTCCAACGATTTTCAACCCCAAAAACTTCATTTTAATACACGAATATATGATTTTTTTTAATTTAAATATTTGTTTAACAAATGAATTGAGCAGACTAATTCATCAATTTACACGTATTATAGTAAAATTATATCCCATGATTTTTTTTATGAGGAGGAAATAACCGAATCTATGTTTTAGAGAATATCGATGACTACCACTTTCGGAACATTTGGGAGGTTACAAAAATTACCATGTGACTGTAATTCCCAACAGTATAATGATCGTTTTCTTCACAGGGCGAACACAACAGGCAACGAAGGCATGTTGCCATTCATTTCTGATCTTAACAACCGCCTCTATCAAATATTTGGTAAGTTCGTAGGCTTAGACTCATACAAAATCTATTTTTTGTTTCTATCCGAGTTCTAACCAGCCCTGGGTGTAATATATCATAATCTAAAATGTAACCATAAACGTAACCATTTGTAATAAATGTGGGGCCCCACAAATATTACCTAATTTTGAACCAACCATTACAAATTTTATTTAAATGCTTCCTCTTTTCAAAAATTTTCTAAATAATTTTGTTAATAGTTGTTGATTATCTCTCTATCTATCTTGAGTTTGAACGCCTCTGTTTAAATAATAAAAGGCTTTTTACTCATTCGTTTGTGATTTTGAATTCTTTTCAAGCATGGTAGAGTTATAACTATTAGTTTGTAATGTTATGGTGCAGGTTTTGGTTACTAACATTCAGTTTGACCAAAACTGTAATCTCTTTACCAGAACTCAACTATCCCTTTAATGTATCTGTTGAGGGACTTTATTCTTGAAGATTGCACTTTAATGTACCTACAAAATTGCCATTTGCTCAAGAAGATCGTGCTTCACATTCTAACATTATGTTAATTAAAACAGTGTTAATTATATTTTTTGCAATGAAATACATGCAGTAGTATTAGTTACAAAACCAATATGACGATGTCTTTCTTGTTCCCGCTTACGTTTTCTTCCTCCTCCTTCTCTCCCTTCTGTGAAATTTACTTTATTCTATGCCTTCAAGGTTCACGGCCAATGCTGGTTATGACTCATAAAGACAAGTTGACAGCGGAAGAGTTGTCTATCAAAGAAGAGATACTGAAGGCAGGCGATATTCTTCCTGAGCGCATTATATCCGTTAGTAACGTCACCAACAAAAGACCAGAAGTCGGTAACACTGAGCATCACAAACAACGGCTAGAGTTCATGCGCCTGCTCCTGAAATTGCTTGAAATTGCCGACAACAATATCATACACATGTTGAACGAATCCCAAACTGGTGATCCTGTTGGACCTTAACCAGCAGTCATGGTAGTCGAAAAAGGCCGAGTAGATAGATTAAAGTCCTGGGTAAAATATAAACTTGATACATAATTTAGACATACACGCATACAGTAACCAGTCATGACAAACACGTTACATGCTATAACGTGAATGTGGTTGATTCAAACAAAGTTACTGGATCCCTTCAAATGAATTATACTTTCAACTTTCGAAAAAACAGGTCTCTTTGCCCAACTGTGTATACACATGCCTTTGGGAATCTGAAAATCTATAGTTTGATGCTGTCCTCAAATTCTAGATAGCACCATAACGTTTTACATTACTGGTATTGTAAACTTAATTTTAATACAAAAGGATTTAGCGCCTTTTGGAACATATCTCTTCATTGTATATAACATTTGTATATATATTGTCAACATTTTGGTTTATTGTGACATTTGTTATTGTAAGACTGTTCTGCTGTTTGACAAATAAGAAAACGTGGAAGATTATAATATGTTGGATATTTTCTTTGCATAATTCAAACATTAAGACAAATTCAAGATAATCGCTATTAATTATGATAAAAACAATGACAATAATACAAAAATGTTTAGATCTTCCAATCATTTTTTCGAAAAAATATACATTGATATGCATTGAATAAGGTATCATTTAAAAACAATTTGTTGTGTTATATAATGACCGTTCTATCTTCGAAAAATAGCCTTATTTTTTTTTTTTGCAAAAACTGTACACAACGTTGACCCATTACAAAACATGAAATAATGTTTGTGACGCTTTTTGTGTGTGACATGAAGGATGCTACACTTGGAATAAGACTGGTAACACACTCGAATTGCATACTTAGTGTAAGAACAGGTTAACTGAATATCTCCAGGACCGATATTCATAAATCCACACAAGCTAGTTCAATTCTAAGTTTATTTATATGAGAGGGTCAAGTTTACTACAACAAATCATTTTAGTTGACACGTTAAATTCGCCTGTTCTTTGTCAGGTAATCGCTCCCCCTCCCGCTCAATCGTTGTATTGGACTTTACATCAAACATTTACCTTCGCAACCTTCCATATTGCGCTCTACTCTGATTCCGGACGCATCCGATGGATATCAGACTAATATAAAAGGGAGAATTCAACTAAGTGAATGTGGTTTTAGGAATATTGACCCAGGTAATCGGGCGAGGAACATTCAACAATTTGAATATGAGAACCATCAATTGGAGGCATAGTTTTTAGACCAATTGAATTGAATTGAATTGAAAAGAGTTTATTCATCAAATAGTTGGCAGCCAAAGGCTGAATTGTACATTTGTTACAAAGTGCAAAGATTAACAAACATATTAAAAGTTATAAAGTTTAAAAGGCGATAAGAAATATGCAAACAGCAAAATACACAATTATACATGTATAAGAAAAAAATGATCATACAAAGTTGAACTATATATTGTTTAAAATACGAACAAGGTAAGGAAGAGCACTATTTTGAAATCTTAAAGTTTTGCATTTAAAAGTGTCATATTTATTCGATTTTCTAAAATTGTATCTATTTTCTCTTTTAACTGGTAACCAATCATTAAAAACCAATGCGGAAAAGAAAATAGATTTCATTTCATGTCTGTTATAAATTTATATTTATTTACCAATTGTTTTTGTTTAAACATTCATGCCTTTATTCTTAACAAAGAAATAATCAATTTCAATTCTGCATGAATAATAGTGCGTGTGTAATATAATATAATGCCATTGCAAATATGTATCTATTGTATATATATACTTATATATTGTGATTATATGATATCCTTATTTTCTATAAATGTAATCATGTAAATATGAAATTTTACCATGTATACTTAGGAAACTGAAGTGAAAGAAATTTTGTTGTCTATAACTTGTGTATTACCATTGGAAAATTTAAACTTATCATTCTACTGAGCTTTCAAATGAAAACAAAACCTTAAATTGATTCCTGTTTATTTTCTGTTGAATGTTTATTTTTGGAAGAAAAAACAATCATAGTTAAAATTTTGAGCAAACATGGTTGTATGTTTAGGTGCTGTGTCTAGGTGTCTGAATAGTGCCCTCTTGTGTTAACGGAATTTATTTGAATTCGAGCATGCAGCCATCATTGATATATTTTATATCGATGGCAGCCATAGATATCGATGGCTGCAGCCCTCTATTTAAACAAATAATTGTTGTTAAAAGCCATTTAGTGATGAACAAAAGTTAACGCTCGCGTTCTTATTAGAATGACTATATTTATAAAAACGTAAGCAATCTCTGAACGGATTTTCGTCAAAATATGTTGTTTGGTTTTGAAGATTACGTGTCTTTCACAATTTTTAAAGGTTGAGTGCCTCTTCCTCGCTAAATTAATTTGAATCGCTTTCTAAATGAGAACATGCATAATTATGATACATTTATTGACTACAGTATCATGCACTGGCGTAAATCTGTTCGGAAAGCACAATGCATTGGGGGGTCGAGCAATTGTTCACAAACCGTTTGTGAACAATTGCTCGACCCCCCAATGCATTGTGTTTTCCGGACAGATTTACGCCAGTGGTATCATGTCTTGTCTGAATTAATTTAATGTACCCAAACCAGTTAACATTCCGTTTTGTTTGTTCTACAGTACTAATTTGTTCACAAAAATGATATACATGTAGTAACAATTACAGGGTATTGCTTATACAACACATGACACATTACTCGTAACAGATGTTTGTTTTATCAATATGTGTATTTTAATGTGCTCTTGTATGAGATCGTTAATAAGAGGTGCCGCGTATAACGAGGTAGCGTCATCAGTCCCGACGACCTTGTTATAATCGGGTGTCCCTATATTGAATATGAATATCATGTCACAAGGTACACATTTAAATTGAAGGACTACTAAAATATTGTGATGGGAAATGTATGCAGGTGTGTTTTTATAGCATGTTATACTTTAGAAAATAGATATTGAATTCTTATTTTTAAGAAATTTGAGTATGTATGTACATTTATGTATACACTTGTATTTCGACAATATAAATGGATGCATAACATAATTTTTAAATTTCTACATTGTTCTACATATTGTATACTTACATGTGATGCAGCTATTATATAACCAAATGAATTCCTCATGTAAAATGTGTTAATTAGTACTTTTTTTATACTTAGAGAATGTTTTGTTATCATATATGCCAGGGTAGACAATTACATTTTTAGTAATTATGGATTTTAACGTTATAATCTTGATCTTGTCATTGTGTTGTAAAGACTGCATGAATAAATAGTCAAGAGTATTTTCATGATTGTGAATGAAGTCAATACATAACACACATATTGCCAAAATATTTATATAATATTGACTGGCCTTGAGTCGCATTTCAGGAATATTGCATCCGCTATGATCATATTGCACGAGTCGAAGACGAATGCAATATGATCCTAACAAATTTAATATTTCTGATATATCACGAAAGAACAAGCCAGTCAACATTATCATTATTATAATTCAAACTATCCAGAGGGAAACATCAACAGTAACATAAATCTTAATCATTCATTTCATTCATTCATCTCATTTTATTCCGTTCCACAGAAAAGGGGAAAATTCATTTGGCAAGTTGCTACATAATAAATATACATGATCAAAAACATTTAAATTTACAAAACAATAGATATGACTAGCCTATACATAAAATCTACATACATATACATAAAATCTACATATAAAACGAATACTACTAGCAGTGAACCCCGAAACAAAATTTCATTAAATTACATGTTTATTATTGCACTGATACAAAGGAGTGAAAAGATTCCAAAAGGAAAGAAAGATAGAAGAAGAATAAAGAAGAATGATAGAAGAAGAATAAAGATTTACGATAATAGTACTAAATAAAATAGTACATAGTAATCCGTCTTGTTCATGAAGGAAGACCATTAGATCTCAAATTACTGATTAAACATGTTTAACCCATACAAATTACTTGCGCGTATTATATCATTGATGCGTAAACGTATAATATGAGACGTCATAATGAGACGCGCAAATGTATTCATACGTCATTTATAAACGCGCGTATGATGTTGGCAAATGTAGCCTGCATGTGTAATAATTCACATTTGCAGAGTACAATTTCTGATAAACCAACTGACCCAAAGGTCTAGGCCTCCAAAATAAATAACAAATTGGTGACAAATTCCCAACCTGTCGTCATCAACTTTTCGAGCCGTTATTTATTTTGTCTTGCCCCACTGCCCCCCCCCCCCACCCCCTTTCCCCGTACCTACGCCACTCCTGACAGCTATTGAGTGATTATGCAAAAACATGTCTAGAAAGCTTGATTGTGTGGATCCAAAAGTATAAGCTTTGAAATATAAAAATAAGTGGTTATATCGCTGATTCTATACTTAGTTGTTCCTTTTCTCAAATAAGGCTGTATTGATTTGTTACATGAAAGCAATTTCATCTTCTCATACCTCATTATCATTGAACAAATGTTTTGTTGAAATTGATACATGTGGGTATAATTATTATTATGCATAAAAAATGCATGCAAATGGAAACAAATATTATACATTCACTTAATACGAATTACACACGGTTAAGTATTATGAACTACATGTACATGTTACTAACGGAGATCTCCCAACTTTAATTATGTACACAATCAACAAATCCATTTTCTACCAGCAACAATTTCCACTCGCATTTCAGTGTACACATTATAGTTGCCAAAGTCCATTTGTCTACAAACAATAACTTCCACCACCATTTCCGCGTAATACATACATTACAGCTATTATATATTGAATAAAAGGCCTTTGATAGGCCTTGATATGAACCCTATTATTAATAATGATGATAATAATAATAATGGTGGCTACTTATATAGCGCACGTATTATTATTATTATTATTATTATTATTATTATTATTATTATTATTATTATTATTATTATTATTATTATTATTATTATAAAAGAACAAGAATCAAACCTTATCAAAGCGTATTAATAATTTTCTCTGTATGTATAGTAGATATTAGAGAAATCTAAAATACAGAATTTAGATAAAGATGAACTGCATAAGGCCCGGTCACATCTGACCGGATTGCAAAAACGTATGCCGAACGAATAGAAAATTGGCGAAATTAAATTATTCGGTGACGAACGTCGTCTCCGCTGCTGCTCGAAGTGTCCTACGAACGGATATGGAACGGATTTAACGTACAAAAATACCCCCCTCCAACACCCTCCCACCCTTGGTCTTTTGTTGCACTACTCTACCAAGGAGACAAATTCTGAGGGATAATTGCCATGACTTAATTAACACTCCTGAAGGAAGGGGAACTAAAGAGAGCGATTTATCCTAAAAATGAATCAAAAACCGCCCACCTAAATGACCTACTTTACTCTCAAACCTTTCTATCGCCATGCTGCACATGCTCCAGTGTTGTTATACCAAGGAGGTTCTATGGAACCTCCTTGGTTATACATGTCTATCGAGTACGGTTTCAATTTAAAGCACGGAAATGATCATATCATTATCTTCAAATTAGCTTGTTTCAACTTAGTGCATGACTGTCTGCTTTTGTCAGGCTAGATCACATTTAAGAAGATGTGTGTTTGCCAGGGCACTTTAATCAAATACATGAACAATAACATTGCTTGAAATGCTATACATCTGCACCACGGGCGTAGATCCCGGGGGGTGGGGGTATACCCCCCCCCCACACTTTTGGGTGCGGGGGGTTGGCCTGTACAACACCCCCCCCCCCCCCCCCCCCCCCCAACACACACACTTTTTTCAAAGTTAAATCTTTATAAAATGCACAGATAATAATAATAACCATACTTCTAAAGTCATATTTTAAACATCAATTTCAAAAATTTCTCCACGTGGGAGGGGGTAAACTCCCTCTCATACCTTCCCCAAGATTAGTATAGACATGCATGTACAGCGTGTGCGTGTAGTTTGCGTATGTATGTGCGTATCAATTTCAATTTCATTTTATTGGTCTGAAATCGGACTTTCGTTTCGTAAACATGCATAAAATACTTAATTAAAACATTTATTACAATACAATAAAACAAAAATCGCATAAACATGTATTTCTACCATCTTATACATATTTATGTCATGTGTATTTCATTGTAACTATAATCAATTAAACATACTACTAACTGTCTAATATTAACTTAATAATCATACAAGTTTATATAAAGCAAATCATCATATGAAACCAGAAAAGAATTTCCATGTTAGTATTGCATTATAATCGAAACAATCTTAATCATATATCGTAATCCCATATAAGTCCATTACATACATATCAAATATGTTTGTATATATTTCCTTATAAATAATACATATTTCAGGTGCTTTAAGTAAGTCATTTAGACAAAGGCATTTTTATAATCACAATACTATATTCATAATATAAAAACCAAAACAATTATATCTAATGTATAAATATGAATTTCCATGTGACTATTACATAATCAAATAACCTACTCCAATATACGTGCATTTCATGCATATCACATATGTTTGTATATATAATTAATATAATTCCTTATAAATAATACATATTTCAAGTGCTTTAAGTAAGTCTATTTAAACAAAGGCATTTATAATCATAATACTATATTCATAATATAGAAGCAAAACAAATACATCTTGTATATAAATATTAATGTCCATGTGAGTATTGTATAATCAAAACTTCCTTAATCTTATAACCTAATCCAATAAACGTGCATTTCATGCATATCAAATTTGCCCAATATATGCACGTCACTCTCTGTACATAGTGCATACTCGTTTCATGTACGGTAGTTATACTGTAGTCGTCAGTTTGCTCCTTTTGACCACCGTTCCTTCCGTTTGACCTCCGTTATTCAAACGAATCAACAGTCTATTCTGTGGTGTAATGCATGCGTGAACTTGACGCGAAGTAAAATTCATATAATAACGTATATGAGGGAATACTAATTTTTGTTTACACCGTCATGATTCCGTCCTGCCGCCATTAACACTCTCTCCCACCACCCCTGCTTTGTTTGATCCTCGTTTGATCATAGCATGGTAGTAGGGTCCATGATCATGGTAGTAGGTTCATGGTTTGATGCATACTGGAGGAGGCAACATGAAGCTGAGCATTCTCATCAAATTCTGCCTGATTTTTTATCTTTCTAGAGGCGCAAGAAGTAAGTAATATTATTAATAATATCTATTATATTAATACGGTAAGCTTCAACCCTCCGAATCGCCTCCCATTCTGGCGCGCCTCCCCCGAGATTTTGGCGACTCCCCGACCGTCGGGATCGAAGGGTATACGTTTTTTGGAGGACGTAGAGGCATTCCCGAGTTGCCCCCGCCCCGTGGTCGTCGTCCAGATCGAAGAAAAGGGGGACTGCACAATTCCGGTTGCCTATTTAAGCCGCCGAGCTTTGACTAACGATTTACCGCCGCGGCGAAGCTACTATATTAGCAAGAACACGAACAAATTATTTCCGCGGGTACAGCTAGTTATGTTTTGAATTGAATTGAATTGAATTTTATTTCCACTTTCATAAAAACAATAGCATACATTTGTACAAGTATACAATAATACAAAATAACATTACAATACATAAACACAGGATAAAAAAGAAAAAAGAACAGATATGAAGAGTGGAAGGATTGTCTGGAAGTTACAAAGAACTTATAAATAGACAATCCTCAGGGCAAGCGAATTCAAGCTATACATACAAAAACAAAAATTAAAATTAAAAATGTAATTACTAAAAATTACTAAAATTTATTAAGACAAGAAAGAGAGAAAAGAAAAAAAAAAAAAAAAAAAGAAAAAAAAGTTGTGTTGCATCTAAATTTGTAGCATTAAGTATAATTTGAGCTTTCTTTTAAAGTTGCTTAGGGTTTTACACTGCTTAATTTCAATAGGTAGTCTATTCCATGATAACGGACCTTTGCATAAAAATATAGAGTTTGAGAAGGATTTACGTCCATATATTGCACGAATATCTGAAGCAGTTCTAGTATTGTAGTGGTGAACATCACTATTACATTGAAAGGTATTGCTAAATGATTTTGGTAATAAATTATTATAAAATGAGTACATAAACACACACAACTGGAATTCATACAATAAATTAATGGGTAAAATTTTTAACATTAAAAAATAGCGGTCGTGAGTGGCTTAGAAATGGCTTATGACAAATAATACGAACTGCTCTTTCTGCAAGAGTAAAATACGATCAAGTAAATATTTATTGCAGGATCCCATATAATATTACAATAAGACAAGTAGGGTAATATCATAGAATTATATAATAACAATAGAACATTCTGTGGTAAAAGTATCTGTTCAATTTACTCATGACTCCTATCATCTTAGAAGTTTTACGTAAAATATCGTACACCATGATTTTTCCACTTTAAATCTCTATCAATAGTAACACCTAAAAACTTAGTTGTGTCGACATGCTTTATTATATTTTCATTTATACATATTTGAATTTTATTCATATTATCCCACCCTGCATTAAATACCATAATGTGAGTTTTATCATAATTCAGTTGCAATTTGTTTGCTTTTATCCATTCATTAACTTTGTCAATTCAACATTTAAAATCTGAGTCAAGGAATCAGCATTTTTTTTTTTTTTTTTAATACAAGACGAGATACTTTGTCCAGTATTAAAGAGGCATGCAGTATATGAGGCTATCATTTGTATACATGTATGGTTGATATTGCACATTATTATTAATTTGATATATCTTTTAAACGCTGTTCATACATGTACCCGTGAAGTATACGTAGACATCGTAGTATTACTCGATTGCTTATGGGAAAAGAAAAATAATATTTATAATAGATATTCAATGCACGTAACTGGAACATACATCTCCTAAATATGCAATGCAATGTGTTTTAGAATATTTTTAATATAATGTGTACAATGTACAAAATGTTTGCTACTAACTCCCCCCCCCCCCCCCCCACCCCCCCTCCCCTTCAATAAATAAAGTTTATCTGGGTCAGTCGTTGTTCAAATTACTTCCCCCTGTTTGTGTACAATCATTGGAGGCACATGCCTTCCCCCATGCCCCATGTAGCCGACTAGCCGGTAGCGTAGCTATTGGTTGGGCTGTGGGGATCATGCCCTAAATAATGTCCCCCCAAAATGGAAAACATAAGGGGGAAATCTGTATGAAAATAATGAAATACATTAGATGTGTCGCCCAATCGTAAATAAAATTGCATAGATGTGACACGCCAACCGTATTCCCATTTAAACAACAATACTGGGTGAATTGTCTAGCTGAAGGACAAACGCAATTGGCATACACAGGGTTCGAACTCGAGGTCCTGATTGGAGTGCACGCGCTCTACCGATCCTGCCACTCCACGTCAACATGGTGTTCATACGTGACCTTTTCTTTTTCACTTAAGGTCGAATCACAACAGAAAGGAATGTGACGGCTACCTGGGGGACGACCTTAACCCTTCCCTGTCGCTTCGATGGGGACCCTATCGGGGTGTACTGGCACAGGCACAATGCGACTGGAGATCTCGACTCTGAGTCCGAAATAGTTGTGACGAATTTTCGCGGCTCGAAGGTCATTAACGACACGAGATACAACATCACCGATGACTTCTCTATGGTTATACAGAATGTAACGGCTGAGGATGAGACTACTTTTTCATGTGAGGTGGCCTTTGAGGATAATGTTGAAGGGAAAAACTACACCGATGTCAGAGTCATAGGTAAGAATGTTTTATCTGTCGATATAATTTTAATGCAAATAAACAAAGCAAATTTGGCTTCCTCGGGAGTCGAACTGTGCTCTATGGTACCAACTGAAGTTTATCGCTCATTTCATTAAAGGGATAGTTGAGTTTTGGTAAAGAGATTACAGTTTTGGTCAAACTGAATTTTAGTAACCAAAACCTGCACCATTACATTACAAACTAATAGTTATAGCTCCACCATGCTCGAAAGGAATAACAAAATGATTACAAATGTTTATGGATATTTCAGCCATTTCTGAACCAATTTTGATCAAATAAAGTTTATTCTGCCATTAAAATGCTATGCTCTTTCAAACTTGACACTCAGTTTTTCATTATCTCACAACAAAAAATTGTTTAGCTCCCTCTATACCAAAACTCAACTATCACTTTAAAAAGGGGTCCTGAGAGTCAATGCAAGGTACGTATGAACCTCCGAGCTTAACAGAAGGGTCATCGGAGTCAATGCAGGGTACGTATGGACCTCCGAGCTTAACAGAAGGGTCATCGGAGTCAATGCAGGGTACGTATGAACCTCCGAGCTTAACAGAAGGGTCATCGGAGTCAATACAGGGTACGTATGAACCTCAGAGCTTAACAGAAGGGTCATCGGAGTCAATGCAGGGTACGTATGAACCTCCGAGCTTAACAGAAGGGTCATCGGAGTCAAAGTTCGAAGACAACAGTAGCACATTTTCTTCAAGAGGTTTCGGGACAGGGCCACATCGTTTCTTTAGTTTTAACGGGATTGATCAGTATAATCTAATTTTATTTATTTCATATTATAATACCATTACGCACTACAGCATGTCCCAGAATTAATTACAACGGGACTCTGCAACGATAACGTTAAAGATATTAGATCAATCAGAATGATATTTCAGGGTATGAAACTTTAACTTATTACCTACATCTTGCAGAAAACCCTATTCGATTTGCTTCAGTGGTCATGAAGAATGAGGATCTATTTTCAATCATGTCATGAGTCCATTTTTGTTCATAACGCGTGAACACAATGGGCAACGCATCTCCTTATGTACAAAACCGGGATTGAAGGTACATCTGACATGATTGACAAAAGATCCTCATTCTCCAAGACCACTGAAGCAAATCGAATCGGGTTTTCTGCAAGATGTAGGTAATAAGTTATTGTTGCATACCCTGAAATATCATTCTGATTGATCTACTATCTTTAAAGTTATCGTTGCAGAAAGTCCCGTTGTAATTAATTCTGGGACATGCTGTATACTATGGTTGTTTGATGTTTATTTATCATTTTTGCTGTTCAACAGCTTTTGGGTCACCACAGGTCCGCGACTGTGAGCCTACCGAAACTGCAGGAGCTTGCCACTTTACCTTTCGTCCTGTTGGTACGGACGAAATCGAGGAGTTGACTTGTGAGGTTGCCTTCGTACGTCCGAAGGTTGCCATCAGTTGGAGCTCGAAGATCGGCGACCCCCCTACGATGGGAGACCTTATTGAAAAACCGACTGAAATTTACGGTCTGATTACTGTCTCTCGCATAGCACAGGTGAGTTATTGCTTATTGGTTAGTATGTATGCTCACCGGGGAGTTGAACTTGTGAGGTTGCATTCGTACGTCCAAGGCAAGGGTTACTATCAGACGGAGCTCGAAGATCGGTGGCCCCTCTAGAATGGGAGAAGTCACTGAAAACTGACTGAAATTAACGGTCTGATTAATGTCTCTCGTATAGCGTAAATGAGTTGTTGCTTATTGGCTGGTATGTATGCTCCCCGTGGAGTTAAGGTGGTGCGCAAAATAGTTGTACGGGTTTGAACTGTACCAACATTTATTAGAAGATAATGCGCTGTGCCAATGTGTTTTGCGCTATATAAAAACTGTCTATCAGTATTACTTTCGTTAACATTATTGTTATAAGTAATGTTATTAGGTTATACATATATACATATGTATAACCTATTGATTTCGTTCGATCTTTTATTATTTATTATTATTCCTCCGATTTTGTTCGTCGCATATCTCAAAATCAGATCAATCAATCGTCATGAATCTTCACATCATGATAGATCATCGTCTGACTTAGTGCAAGAAACTCATTTCAATGTCGTCGTCACATCACTGTGACGTCATCAGGACGCCATTTTGTCAACTTTCAATAATCATCATAACTCAGTCATGCATCATCAATTTCACTTCAAATTTCGCATCAATATCAATCAGGTCAATCGTCATCTTTTAATCTCATGCGCGTGCAATTACACTCGGAGACGCGCGCGTACGCGTCCGTCAAATAAAAAAAAATTCAAAAAATGTTCAAAACCCTTACCCGAGTAATTTACTATATGTTTCAGACAATTTTAAGCGTTTCAAAAAATTCCGCGCGTGCGCGTCGGCGCGCGCGTATTTGCGCGCGTAACGCGAATGAACAGGAAAATTATCGTTTTTTCACATGTTTTGCATTCCTTATAGATCCCTCAACACACCCTATCAATTTGAGTCATTGTTGACTCATAATAACGGAGTACGCGCGCGTCAAAGTCAAAATTACGCGCGCACGCAAATTGGCAAAATATGGTAAAAACATACTTTTTTTATTCGGCCATAACTTTTTAAAAAGTCCACAAACACCCAATTTTCTTTTAATATTCGGATAGATTATGAGTTGTAGATACGAATTCATACCTCATTTATGCCGAGTAAATGTTGTAAAGTCATCATATTGACGGTTAAAGTTGAAAATGCGCATTTTAACTGATTTTAATCGATGTTGAAATCAATCACAGCAGACTTTCGACCATATCTCGCTTATTTTCCATTGATTTTCTCCTAGATTTCGACATGTTGTGGCTGAGGTTATGCTTTAAAAGTGCTGTGGTTTAAATTACCCAACAATATGAATTCAGGAACTATAATGTGTCTCTATACAATTGTGATTAGTCTGCCACGCGTATTTGCGCGCGTAACGCAAATAAATACGAAAAATGCCGTTGTTCACATGTTTAGCAATCCTGATACATCCCTCAACTCGCCCTATCAATTTGAGTCATTGTTGACTCATAATAAATGAGTACGCGCGCGTCAAAGTCAAAATTACGCTCGCACGCAAATTGGCCAAATATGGTAAAAACATCCTTATTTTATTCGGCCATAACTTTTTAAAAAGTCCACAAACACCAAATTTTAATATTCGGATAGATTATGAGTTGTAGATACGAATTCATACCTCATTTATGCCAAGTAAATTATATGACATCATATTACGCGTTGAAAAGTCAATATCATAATATCGTAATTTCAATATGTATAACCTTAATTCGTCAAAAGTGACGAATTCAAAATCTAGTTATTATTATGATTATTAATGTATTAATGGTATTACCATTACTGCTGTCATTATAATCATTTTTGTTACCGCAATGAACAAAGAAAATGTATCAAAAACTCATATTAAAGACTGACGTGTGCTTATCACTAATTGGATTTCGATTTTTTGCTTGACACTCCCCCCCCCCCCCCCTTACCCCACTCCCTCCCCCAGATTCACAGAAGAAAGAGTATTGATAATACTTTCATTTGTTTGGTGGAGGGTGAGGCAGTGAACGGACGATCCAATGTGACAGTAACTGTCAAAGGTATGATGTCATTTTTCTTTTGACCAGTTCCGAATAATTAACACAAAAAAGTCTTCCCAGCATCCATTTCCTCGTGAATTTATATAGGTAGCAACGTGTGTTAGAATCATGTGTCGAATCATTTTACAGTACAAATTTGTTATTGTGTTTTTTTCGCGTCAGGTAATCCCTTGAAAAATGGCTGGTGCGAACATAATATATTTGAAAATAATTTGTAAAACGTTTTTGCCTCAATTTGTATTTTCATATGATACTGTATGGTTAACTCGTTAAGATAAGTGATATTTCACCTCCGAAAAGAACATAATTTCTGATGATGGTGGAAAAAGTCATAATTTATTTATGTCCAATTATTTATTATATTTGTATGTATTATTTAGTCCCGCCAGTTGGCGGTTGAAATTCACTCTTTTTTTTTTTTTTTTTTTTTTTTTTTGGGGGGGGGGGGGGCTTCTTAAGTGCTTCCATTTTAAAAACATTCAATCTTTTCTCCCAAATAAATAAGCGTTTACTGATGAATTGCATTTTCGGGGAGGTGTGCCAAATAGGTTTTGTGAACGTGCTTATAGACGCCCTCAAGACCAGACGATATGTACAGCTCTTTTAAGAAGACGGGGTATAATAGATTTAGCATACTGAAGACTGAAGTAAAACTATGTTGTTTTTGTTTGTGTTATATATTCACAGAACCGGCCCATGAGTTCTCTGATGGGAAGATAGCGGCAATAAGTGTAGCTTTTTTTGTCAGTTGCGTTGCATTTTCGTGTTGTAGTAAGTATAAAAAAAAAACTAAAATAATTTAGGATGGTGACATTGGCTTACAAATCCTCTATAATTTCTGATGGAATTACAGAATATCTTTACAATGCTGTTTTGTAGTTGTACTACATAATCATGATAATTACTACATCTGGCTTGCAATATAATGTTGATATCGCGCTATTTTTTTTAATTTTGGATTAAACTTGTTGAATAAGAAATGTTGTAATTAGGGACGGTGGCATCTCACTTTCATACAATTCCTGACAGTTTTTTTTAATCAGAGGCCTATCGTGCTGTTTTACATACAGATACTAATTTTATTACACAAGTATGAATTATGCATTTTTCTGATGGTATTTTCTGTTGGAGTGGCAACAATAATAAAATCTAAATAACATTATTAGATAGCGCCGCACACGCTTACGAATTACGCTTTGATCACGTGCCATACGAAAGAATATACCAAAACGTTGTACTTAATTTTAACATTCGGACAAAGACCGCATTTGAAATTGACTATTTGGGCGATGAAAGGTTGGAAATACAAACAGTCTAGCACAAACGCTTCAATTAAACCGCATGTTCACTGCGTGTACACGATATGGAATTCGCAGCCAGGTGCGCGCCGCATGGGAACGACCGTGTAGCATGCACAGGGACATGTTGCCGGTGAAGACGGGCAAACAAGCTGTGTCATTTTGGCCGAATCTTAGCGGTACGCATGGAACTTTTAACGTTTAACGCTACTAAGCTTCGGACTTTGCCACATAAGCCCTTTTTATACTATTTAATCAATATTGATATATTAGTTTGGCCAATAAAGATGCTTTCGGTAACTTTCCCAATTCAGATATTTGGCTTTAATGGGTTTTTTTCATGAACACTGATTTCTGTGTACCAATTATTTATACACATAATGGTTTTTGTTTTCTTCACACGTTTTAGTCCAAATAAACTAACACTGCAACTACATAGATGGAACTCTCAGATGGAAACGGTAAACCGTTCGGTAAGTATTGTTCCCGTTTATCTGCAAGGAACTAGTTTACTTGTAATCATCAAAAGGGGCATCTTGTGAACAACTATTTGAAATTACAACTTAATATAATGATAATAATGACAGTATCCATTTTGTTATAAAGTGCTTCATCGCAGAATTTCATAGCGTTGTGATTGGGCGCCCAAGTATTTCAAGGAATAACTTCGTGCCAGGTACCCATTTAATACATGTACCTGGGTTGAGAGCAGCACATGCGGATAAAGTATCATGTTGAAGGACACATGAGTGTGCAGCGGTTGAGAATCGAACCCACGACCTTCGTATTTAAAGACAAATGCCCGAATCAATATACCACAACACTCCAATGTGTCCAATAATATCCAATATTTTATTTAGTTTTAACTAATGATGATTAACAACACTGTCTTCTTTATATTTCATATTCCCTTACAGATTCACATCCAGTTTTGATACTCACTCATAAAGATGAAATTCCGGAGGATAGAGACGTGAAAGACGAAGCAGCTACGTGCACTTTGCTAATTTCCCAGAGGATATTCCTTGTCCGAAGTTTGACCAACGAAGAAAAACCTCATCCAAACCTCCCAGATCATCAAGAAATACGTTTGGAATTCCTGGAACTGCTGGAGAAACTGCTAGAGATTGCCGACAACATCCTCACCTTCAATATGAATCGGTCACCACCGCCGTACACCAGTTCCGAAGTGGATGACGAGGTCGACGACGGCGTGGATGTTGAAAGCACAAAGATCGAAGTTGACGAGGAAGGAGTTGAGCATCAGAATGTTTCAATATGGAACAATCAGTTAGTCAGGGCCCCATTTCATAAAACTTTTGCAATCGTTGTGAGTGTCAAATTATTGTTAATAGTAGGTCAACGTCCAAGCAGCATTGAACATTGCAGTTGTTACCATGGTACTTAAAATAATTGGACAGTTCCAACAATTGCAAAAGTTTCATGAAACGGATCCCATGCGCAGTGCCATCTTCCGAACGCCTTGCGCAGGGTGCGTATTTAATGCACACTTGCTCAGTGTTATGCAGTGTGCACAACTAGCGCTAATTAAAAATGGCGACCCGCTGTGAAGCATCACCATCGCCATATTTAAGCACTTGGCTTAAAGGGACTAAGTAACATTGTCCAAATACTCAAAATCAAATTGAAACTCTAGCGGTTCCCTCATACCTTGTTTTATTTGTATTAACAAAAAAAGCATGGGATAGGTTTCGGTTTTTTTCAAATTTCCATTCCGTTCAAAAGATATTTACGATTGAAGTGTTCGGATATGAACATTTTTACGGGACTTTTTCAGCCGTGTACAAACTAAGTGCAATGAGTATTGAATATCACTTTGCATTTTCGCTCATTTCTCGGCCAAATAACATCCAATTAACTTGAAATGTTCACACATTACTTTCTGGACATATCAGATAACACCAATACACATTTTATTAACCACGCATCACTTTTTGCACTTGTCAACAAAGTTACTAGATCCCTTTAAGGTGTGGGTGCAAGTATACAGGATCACTTCCTTTTCAGCATTTCAACTTCGGACCCAGATTTCTAGAGCATAGTGTAACTTAAAGGGGTAGTTTAGTTTTGGTAGAGAGGGCGCTGCACATCACAATTTGTTTGTGAGGTAATGAAAAACTGAATGTCGAATTTGAGAGAACATGTAATTTTAATTGCAGAATAAACTTTATTTGGTCAAAATCGACCCAGAAACGGCTGAAATATCAATAAATATATCTGATCTTATAATTATTTGGGGCCCAAATAATTAGATGATTTTTAGAAAGAAAAAAAAAAAATGCTTGCACTTTTTCAAAAATTTTCAAAAGCGTTTTTTAAATAGTTGTTGATGATCTCGCTATTTAATCATTATATCAATAAAACATCACATGCATAATTTTGTATGAAAAATGGTTGAAACCAATGCCTTTTAAAAAAGCGCCCTCTTGTGTTTGAATGGCTCTTTTTGAATGATAACAGGCTTTTTACTTAGTCGTTTGTAATTTTGTATACCTTTCGAGCATGGTGGAGTAATAACTATTAGTTTATAATGTTACTGTGCAGGTTTTAGCTACTTAAGTTCAGCCTTACCAAAACTAAACTACCCCTTTAAGACTATTCCTGTCCGAAAGTGATAGTCTATTTAAATCTGAATGATAGAAGCTACAACATTTTGTAATCGGCATGATATTGAGGTGCCGGCTACAATTGGTAAAAAAAAAAAAAAAAAAATATTCAGAGGAGCGTTTAGTCACTTCCCGCTTTCATAGAAAATAACAGGTCATGCCGGTATTAAATGATTACTTTCTTAATAATTCTTCCCCGAATTGAAGTGTTTAACAAATTGCCCTGTAATCATATTACCATGTGCCTTTGATTTACTAAAATAAGGCAAAGTTGTGTACTATGCCTGTCCAGCTCAATGATTATACCGTGTATACTGCATTTATTCTGTTACTATATGTAGCTGGGCGAAAATAATGTGCTATGAAGTGTATTAAATTATGTATCGATGTTTGTAAGAATGTACAATGTCTTGCAGTACTTTACATTTCCTATTACTAAATTCTGAATCTAAAATGTATAGTACTTTTTTGTGTGTGATTTAAGCAATCAAACACATTGGCCCGAATTCTCAACATGTAGCTCAACTTGCGCCTGGCCTAAAAGACAAAGACTACTGGTAACACTTAGCACCAGCAGACTTATTGTCTGAGATATTATAATGTTTTCCTTTCATTATCAAGTCAATCCCTTGAGAGCTGCTTATAAGCATCAGGACAATGGGCCCTTTGAAACTAAGTTACAGTAAAGTCTGTCATTCAAATTGCGTCCTGGATCATCCTGGACGTTGTATTGCTGGTGACCTGTTTCACTGTTATACTGTTAAGAATTGAATTTAAAAGGGCCCATTGTCCTGATGCTTATATGGAGTAGGGTTATAGTAACATTCATGTTATGCAGGGCCCGCTGGAAGAGCAGTGTTCGTCACTAAAATGGATAGCTTGGATACATAAAACGTTATTAGTTGTATTATTATAGTCCATTTTGGAACATGCCCTTTCTTGATAATCAATATCTTGATGAAAGTACTAGCACAGTTATATGCAATTGTATCTAAATATGCATTTGTTGTGTTATTGCCGTTATAATACAAACTATTGAAGACCTACCTGTTCAATAAGTATACCAAATGTTAATTCATATTGTAATGTAAAGTGTATGTATGATATGGTTATAATTCCTTATCATGCACTGTATTTAATTTGTAACTTTCCATTTTTATACGTAAAGTGCTATGAAACATTGTGTGTTTCAATATAGTTACTGGTACTACTTTAGCGCTATATAAGTACCAGTAACTATATTGTATTGCACTGTATTTTGTTGTAACACTATTAATAGCATTGTATTGTATATACATTACAATATAGCCAACTACTACTAATATTTTTACCATATTCTTTCGTATTGGTATAACGATTATTATTATTATTATCAGAATTGTTACTATTCGCAAATCCAAATAAAAAGAAACAGCCGGTTTCTGAAGTCGGAATATTCAGGAGATTTTAATGACATAATTATGTGGGTAATTAATTATTTACATTTCATTATTAGTTTCTTGTACTTACATGTATCTCAAAAATATAAAAGTTAGATAATGCAGTAAATATAGTCTCTTTGAGCTCTATGTGTAGGAGCTAATGCAGCAATTAATGTCAGCAATACGATAAACAATGATTAAATATAATTGTTACTGTTACAAATCATATATACAAAGATAGTGCGAGTTTTGTTAAATATGATCACATACTTATATCTCGTGATTGAATGCATGGAATTATTCAGGCACAAATGTTGGCAAAAATTAACAAAGCCTAATAATAACAAGCACCTCGGGCACAATTGGATTGAATTCCATATGTCAGATATCTTGTGTCTGGGCTTTAAAATAATAAAATACAAAGATCATTGACGTGTACAATTATCATCGCTGTATCCGGTACCTCTTGTTAGGAGGTTCCACTGTATCTATGTTACAGGATGTTTTTAATTTGTAGTTCAAATCAGTGGGCAGTATGTAATAAATTATTATGACATAAATTTGTCATTTTTAAACTCAAACAAACCGTTGTTTTTCTCAGATGAAATAATAATAAATAATATGATTCAGAATAATTGTACAAGGTTATTGATATAATGTAAGATTGAAGTTCCTAATAACACCCATGAAGAAATGTGAGTGTGTATCACTATGCCAATTGTCCTTTTAACCCTCCTTTTGTTTGGATTCACAGAGGCTTGCCCTATTATATGCAGGGTAATGAAGGGTCGGCCAACTCAATTGTATTTTG
Organism: Echinarachnius parma; assembly: GCA_037951105.1. NCBI lineage: Eukaryota > Metazoa > Echinodermata > Echinoidea > Clypeasteroida > Echinarachniidae > Echinarachnius > Echinarachnius parma. The sequence continues at coordinate 207,136 of JBAMJV010001683.1, read as the reverse complement.
CATAGATCAGGATCCCAAATGGCTAGGTGGACAATGTATGAGATACATTCACGGAGACTCTACATGATTTGCACACATCCAAAAGTTGAATCAATCACCCAGTATTTCAATTTTTTTAACAGTTTCTGCATTTATTGAAAAATGAAATACAAAGTATCCAAATAACAATAATTGCAGATGTTATATAATTGATTTTCATAAAATGTGAAAATGCTGTGTAAATACCCAAGTTATTCAACCATTTGCATTGCTTCAAATTTCAATGTAAATCCTACTTCAAAAAAGTACAATTTACCAGCATACATTTAAACAAACGGGCGATTTTGTTACAAAGGTAGTTTGAAATGTAAAAAATGCACACATAGTACCAGGTACTTATACAAAGGGGGGAAAATGGCTAGAAGCATGAACATTTACAGTCAAACCTGTGTACCATGACCGGCAATCAAAGTGGCCACTGTAGAAAGGTGATCACTATAGACAGGTTCCATTACATTCCTTTTCTCTGCAAGGGATCATGTTTGGTGGCCATTATAGGCAGATTTGCTGCTATAAAAAAGTGGCCGCTATAACAGGTTTGACTGTACTTGACTGTAAATGTAGGCTCTGTGTAGTGATGTATCCGCAGAGTATGTGTGAGTGTGTGTGTTTGTGTGGGTGGGTGTGTGTGTGTGTGTGTGTGTGTGTGTGTGTGTGTGTGTGTGTGTGTGTGTGTGTGAGTGTGCATGTTAGATACTACCAAAAAACTTGTAGTTATTTGCAACTGGTTGACACCAAAGATAACATAATATTTGCATTATATATAATGTGCTCACACTGTCTGACAATCTACATCTTTCATTCACTTTGTTATTAAAAAAAAAAGGAGTACAGGGGGAGCAGCCTCTACATGCAGTGATGTTGCATGGGGGCGCATCCCCCCCCCCCCTATAATAATTTGCCATAAAAATACAAAACATCACAGGAATAGATTGGGGGTATGACAGGGTGAAGGGTGGGGGATATCTCTCCTTTGCATAACTAGCATACTTCTAAAGTGATACATACAAAAAATCTACCCACATACCCTCCCCAAATACAGCCTATATAGACATGCATGTAGGGTGTATGCCTGTTTGTGTTTCTATAATGGTTTCAATCATGTGGGAGGTCATGCTTTCTTGAATTCTAGTATATTCCAAGGTATGGAACACACTGCACATTTTTTCGAGTGAAAAATTGCAAAAGCTCCCTACTGTGGGAGGGGCGATAGTGCGATACCCCTCCCACACCCTCCCTGCTCCCTCCCACCACCCCACCCCCACTTTTCAAAATAGTTCATGCCACTGCAAGAATGTATACAGGGGGAACATTCTGTAGGAAAAAAAATATATATAAGGTGTGCCCCCATTCAGTCTGACCACACTATTCCATTGTCTACATGAAAAATGAATACACAATATGGCGGATGTTGCCTACTATATGAGAGAGGAACAGTGAGTAATTATAGAAGAAAATTTGAAAGAGAACAACGGAATTTCAGAATATGCGTACGTGGAGTTGCTTTTATTTGCCAGCTGTAGCTTTCACGTTCACGCCCAGCCGACCTGCGCGCGCGTGCGCGCCTGGCCACGCGATCACGGCCTAAACCTCGCCGAGTTACAGGGCAGCGCAACGAGTCGATGTACCCGCGACTGTTGAGCTGAGCCGATGTGTACGTGTATACATGTACGGGTGCGGATATCAACGGACAATTATTACTGCGACAAATGTATGGTAGGCCATCAGTTTTCGGTGATAAAATATGAACTCAATATTCCCTTTTTTAACGAGGAAAACCGTTTTCGTTTTTTTTTCAAACTTTCACAAATCATCCAATTGTATATTACAATGATATTGACATAGGATTGAAGTCTCAAATGTCTCTTTCGGCAGAATTTTACACTTTACAGGCATCACTTTAACTGGTGGTGGATGGAAAAGCACGGAATGTTCCACTCCCAAGGGATTTTAAATGCTATTGAGGGAAGAGTAAATGAGTCCCGAGACGTAGTCGAGGGACTTATTTTCTTCACGAAACAGCTTTTAAAATCCCGAGGGGAACATTCCATGATTTTCCCGACAGCAAAGTTAACAACTGTTTTATCGTCTGAATTGCCATGTAACATCCAAAAATGTTACATGGCAGCTGATGTACTGTATTTACTAAGTCAGGTGATAATACACTCTGTTCACACATCTTAAAATAAGATATTAACCAGGTTTTTTGTTGAATGTTCGCTTTCATGTTTCGCACTAAAACGAAGTAAAATCATTATCAGCATGGCGAAGTTAACATTTCAACTCAATGATGTACATGGTTTTGAATGACATAGCTCTACTTTCAATTGTTTTATTATAATTAATTCACTAAGATCAAACTGAAAATTGATAATACTACACCATAACTTTGCACATTGCAGGGCTGTCTCATTCGCAACCACCAGATCTTCTTGACTACACTGTTCCTCAAGGTTAGGACATTGAAGGAGGTGTTGCATGGTTTGTGATGTGCCACAGTCGCAGTTAAAGGAGGGGCGCAATCCCGGCTTTGATTCAGCTTTATAGCTTTGAATATGTGCCTTTATTGATATACCACATTCTTTTTTTTTTTTTATCCTTAAGTTGGGCAAAAAAGGAAAATTTCATGCACATTTTTGGCTCTTTTTTCGCGTCGGCGTTCCATACTCATAAAAAAGTAATTTTAGCGGAGCGATGAGCTCATGAGTCATGACGTCACCTGCAGGCAATAACACGGAAGAGCGAGAATTGTTTACAACGTGGTTCAATGCAAACACTTTGACTTGCTAGTAATACAAACTCGTATTTGCTTGAAAATTGAGGATTAACTGAAATTGCCTCAGGAATGAATTTTAGCAAGATGCAGCAACACATCTAAGGAAAGTATTAGCCTGCACCGTTTTCCATAAGGATCCACGTATGAGGCGGATTTAGAACTCAAAGGTTAAATTAACGAGGGCCGACTGGGAAGGACCTATAGCGAGTGTGTGCAGGTCTGCCAGAGTTTCGGGGGGCCGCGCGGCATGACAGGTTATGCTCTCGCGTGCTAGCTGCCGCGACAACTACCTATTACATGTTCTGAAAAGTAACGAAAATGCAAGATTATTACGATCGCACCTATTCTAGACTATTTCTTAATTTACTTACATGTTTGCATGGCTTTTCAAACAAATACAAGAACGATTACCTTAGATGGACAAATCTATCACTTTCGTGGCCTCTTTGACAATGTTTATTGTTTTTTTTCTCTGTCGGCATTCTAATGCCGACAGAGAAAAAAACAATAAATGAACTGAACTTAGCGCTCTTTTGTAGTTTTGTTGTTAATTTGCAAACGGCGTAGACTACGTGTATGATATCGATGCCCAGAAATTGATTGACTATGTTCAACCTCCCGCACGCTCGCCAACGACTTGAGTTTTGGATTTGTTTACCTCGGGGAAAAGTAATATTTTGCTCAAAACTGAGGTAATTCTGAATGTTCTGTAAATATATTTCCGTAAATATTGTTAAATAGATCCATCAAAGCAATGATGCTTGTCATTTTATTGTCGCATAAAAAGATGAATTTGAGTGCGAAACACCGCATTTTTGTACACCATGTTTTGAGACGTGATCGGATGAAGCCGCCACTTATTATGGTTAGGCTAGGCCTGGGCTAGCCGCAGCGCTCGTGCGTGCTGATGGCCGGAAGACCTGTCTGCGAGGGGGCTGGGTATACGATTGCTATAATCATATCGGAGACTTCCTCGAAGCGATTTTAGAGTGAGTATGCGCCTTTATTTGGCAATTATATTTGTTGTATTTGTGGAGACAAATAATGAAATAAGAATTATAATAATGGTGTCTGCAATTATGGGGAAATTGTCATGAATTTGCTCAGCCACGCTCAACAAATCTGTTCGGTTGCACCTCTATCACTTCCATTCCATTTTGGCTGCCGACGCACAATTTGGAATTTTATCTTCAGGAACTGTCAATTCAAAACTCGATTCTGACTCTGATCCAGATCTTTCGTCTAATTCACGCTCACTGTTAGAATCAGATGAATCTGGGTGTGGATCCTCCATAATTATAAACTCAAACAAATGTATGTAGATATTGAAAAAAATCGAAATAATATCTCTCTGTCAATGTGATTAGATGCGCTTAGCGTGTACGTCTATGACAATCGGGGATCCTGTGATTGCCTGCAGATGACGTCACAACTATGACGTCATTTTTCTTCGCCCGAAGAAGTGCACAACAGTTGTTTTATTCGAAATCTACATGTAAGTGGCTTTCTGAAGGGCTAAAATGCCATTTTCAGCTGATTTTCTTGACACCATACCTTTAATGTTGTCATCATCTGTGTATCCCCACTTTTTCATGTTGACTTTGCATCGACCCATCCCTGTGCGAAGTCGATTGAGGGACTTCCATGTTTTCCAGTCTTACTTGTGTCCTGGGGGTAACTGCTCCTTAGTAGGGAGAGGTAGCTTGTCATGGTGGCGGTTACTGCTGCGCCTCTCCTCCCAAAGCCTACGTCTGGCCACCTGTGGGGATTCGGTCAGCGGTTGGACAGAGTGTATAGAAGCTTTTCCTCGATTTGAGCCGTTTCTGGGATGGTTGGATGTCATAACATGGATGGCGGCTATCCTGACTTTGTCTGAGACGCTCCACGCTACTGGCTACTGACCGGCGTATATCGGGTGGAGCAATGCCGGACAGGACATATAGGCTGCTTACATTTGTCGGCTTTAGACAACCAGAGATTGCTCTGCACCTATCGTTGAGAATTGGGTTAAGTTTCTTCGAGTGCGAGGATCTTTCCCAGACTGGGCACGCATACTCCGCAGCAGAATAACAAAGTGCAAGAGCTGTTGCCCGTAGTGTAGATGCACTGGCACCCCAAGAGGAGTTTGTCAGTTTCCGGAGGAGGTTGTTCCTGGTTCTCACTTTCCCCCTCACCATTCCGATATGCTGCTTGAATGAAAGTGTTCGATCCAGGGTAACGCCAAGGTACACTGGATGATCGCAGTGGTCGAGGGTGGCACTGGCGTAGCGAGTTACGTAATACCTATTCAACTGGGGGGGATGTAATCCGATGAATGAATAGCTCACCCCCCCCCCCCCCCCCACACTTGAATGGGTATCAATGTCATGTCTTCGCCCGTGGAGGGGGGTACCATTCCATGTGAGTGATAGTTTCTTCCCAGCCTCGTGGTTATAAATATCATTGTAAAGCGCTTAGAGATGATTATCAATCGTATTAGGCGCAATATAAATTTAATCATTATTTCATTGTAGTTGATCCCGTAATTGATATGTATTGCATGTACTTGACATGAACAATGATTGACACTTACCTGCTGCTGCATGTTACTATACATTAATGTCCCTGAATATGAATTACGCTCGGTAACTCGGTTAGTATTATGACATGTTTGTGAATGTGTTGTATAAATTATGTCAAATAATGTAAAACTATAATATTTGTATCTACAAGTATATAACGTTGTTTGTAGCCTCCTATGTATTTCAATATTTATCCCATCTATATGATTGATTGGTACATGACTTGTATGATATATAATGTTATTTTTTTATGATTGAAATGAATAAAGAAGAACTTTGCACTATCAGTTTTTAAAACGAAACCAAAAATAGAGATGATCTTGATTTACAGACGTTTAAATTAAAAATACACTAGTGCCTAATATCAACAGGTCTAGAAGTATAACGATATTAATGTGTAAATAATGACACGCCGCGCGGTTCAAACTTCAAAGTCGATAGCCGTTGCTAGAACGTCACATATAATATAATAGCCGTCATGATTGTGATTGACTGACAAACACAACTCAACAGATCTGTTTTCTGCAGGTGTATTATATATATGCGTGAACTTGAGATGCATTCATAATTAAGGAGAATACCAACTCGATCCGTCACTCCATTTTACCCGCCATTACGACCTCCCGCGCGCTGTGTCTTTGATTGCTGCATATTGGACAACATGAGGCTGAGCTTACTCATCAAATTATGCCTGATATTTCACCTTTCGAGAAGAGCAAGGTGTAAGTAATTTGCTTAACATGTAATAATATCATGCGTGTACAAGCTACTTCAATACAAGATAAGATATAGGCAGAGATAGGTTTGCAGTATGGACATAACGGAAGGTATTGGTTGATATGGTACGTTATATGGTTATTCTGATATACCATATTTCACATGATTTAAACGACTGTTCCAAGTGCGAAGTATACTTCGTTATATTTGAAATAAAAAGTGAAAACATATGATGTAGGCCTACATATATACACTGTGGTAATAGCATAGATGGTCTAAGCACGTTATTGGAACCAAACATTTACAGTCACCTGTCTATAGCAACCACACTGCCTATAGCGGCCACTTAATAGTGATCCCCTGCAGAGGAAAATAGTGTTATGGGACCTGTCTATAGCGGTCAGGGCCTGTCTACAGTAGCCACTTTTCCTATTTCCCTTTAACTGGTGATCACTATACACAGGCGTGAATGTACTAAGTATGCACCCCCCCCCCCCCCCCCCCCCAAAGCGCCTGCCCTCTCCCCTCCGGCTTAGTCCGATTTTTAAATAGCTTCCCATGTTACTTTTGACTTTTCTTATGTTTGTATAGAATCACTTGGGAGGGGGGGGGGGGGGGGGGAGGCACGTGCCCTCTAATAGTTTGCCCCAAACAAAAGCAATTATTAGAGGGAAATACATATTTATAATTAAAACAAATAATGAACTTGTGCTCCACAATCATTCGCGTCCCTCTAAAATCATTTTCAGTCCGGCCACGTTACACCACTGCACTGTCTGGTCTGGATTCCCGCAGTCACATGCAGTGCTGTCTTTCATTTTCCATCGATGGAGGTGATGTGCTGACCTTGCATGGAGTGTTCTTATCCTGTTCAGAGTCACCCATTGCTTTCTAGGGAGGTTGAAGCCTCTGGCTCTGACGTAGTGTCCTGTACAAAGGCCTTGATTAGGGAAGTCAGATTCCGCCCAGGTTTTTGCGCCATTCTCCTTTTAGGTCGAACACTTTTAGAGACTTCGCAGGAGACCAAAATGGCGTCCGTGCTTTAAGGCGCATGTTGGGTAGGTTCCCTAGGTCCTCGGGGATAGGTAGGTCTGGGTTGGTGGAGCGTACTCAAGTGAGAGCAATGCGGGAGAGAGCAGGTAGCCACTGAAGAGGTGTTGACTTACGAGTGCCAGTTATTATTATCATAGCTGAATTTAAGATGACATTTACCTTCTTGGTATGGCAGCTCTCTGTCCACACTGTTGAGCAGTACTCTACAGCAGAGTACACTAGTGTTATGCAGGCCGTTCGAAGCGTTTGTGTGCCTGAACCCCAGCTGTTTCCTGCTAGCTTCCGGATAATGTTGACTCTGATCTTCAGTTTTCTAGAAACCCTCTTCAGATGTTCACGATAGATGAAGCTGCGGTCCAGGGTAACTCCAAGGTATTTGGGGAACTCTTCATGATTGACTGTTTTGCCACAGAAGGTGACCTTCAGTTCTGTTTTAGCTTGTCGGTTACTGAGGTGGAAGGCAGTGGCTGTGGTCTTAGTAGGATGGGGACGAAGGCGCCAGTAGGTGAAGCCATGTGAGTGAATTGTCTTGCTGAAGGACTCAAGTGGCATACACGGCGTTCGAACCCTGGTTGAAGTGCACACGCTCTACCGATCTTGCGTCAACTACGTCAACTTCCTATTTTTATATATTACATTTTAACATTTTATTTTTTATTTTGTAACTACAGGTCGAATCACAACGACGAGGAATGTGACCGGTATCTGGGGACAGACCAAAAGCCTTACTTGTACCTTTGATGGGGACCCTATCGGGGTGTACTGGCACAAGCACAAGGCGACCGGAGATATCGACTCGGACACTAAAATAGTCGTGACGAATTTCCGCGGCGAGAAGATCATTCGCGACCCGAGATACGACATCACCGACGACTTCTCCATTGTAATTAAGAAAGTAACGACTGAGGATGAGACTACGTTCTCTTGTGAAGTTGCCCTTGAGGATGGATTTGATGGGAAAAACTACACCGATGTCAGAGTCATAGGTGAGAATGTTCCTTTGATCAAAGAATGATAATTTGATGGAATGTGTGTTTTGTTACAAATATTTGTGTTTCATGTTTTAGATACAGGCAGAAGGAACCTTAGAATTTATTATAATTAATTATCTTTCAATTTAAAAATAGAAACATTATTGCACGTGAAATCAGACTTGACGACTGATGTGCGTGCTTATCTCCCCCATGTGAATGGTAATAAGCCGATCCGTCCTTTTTGGTTTAGGGGAAGGGGCACCCCAGCGCCTGCATATCGCTTTTTTTTTTACATTCTCCTCTCTCTTCCCAACAGCTTTGGCGAACCCTCTACATCCAGTAGTTCTTGACTGCGAACCGACAGAACACAACAGAACATGTGTGTACACACTTCAGGATTCAAACGCAGAAGTCTTTCATCTAACATGTGGTGTTGACTTGATTCGCCCATCGGTCAAGTTAAGCTGGACTGCATCATTAGGACCTCCTCCCATCACCGGAGATCCCGACAAACGGCTTACATCGATTCCAGGCCTATACAATGTGTCCCTTATAGCACAGGTAATTTATCTTAATACGTCCATTCCTGTTCAAATCCCATTTTATATGTTTCCAAATGAATAATGCTCTTGCATTTCCTACACTCAGTTTTCCCCTACAGGCAAATTAATTTCAAGCACTCTCTATGCCTGAAAGTAACGAGGAGGTCAGAGCTAAATTAGAGATGGTTAACGCTAATGCTCTCGATGAAAAAAAAAACGCAGTCAGTTCACAAAACGACCACTGGTTTTATAACTAGTAGATACAGAATTTGCTCAATCTAGTAACTGAAGAATTTACACAACCATAACACCGTATTGATACATTTAAAAGTGGATGTTGAATTAAAGGGATAGTTGCGTTCTGGTAAAGAGAATACAGTTTTGGTCAAACTGAATTTTTGTAACCGAAACCTGCACCATTACATTACTAACTTGCATTTATAACTCCACCATGCTCGAAATGAATAGAAAATTACAAATGACTTAGTAAAAAGCCTATTATCATTCAAAAAGAGCCATTGAAACTCAAGAGGGCACTCTCTCAAAACTTATTGGTTTCCTCCGTTTTATACAAAATATTGTGCATGTGATGGTTTGTTGAAATAGTGATTCGATAGACACATAATCAACAACTATTTAAAATCCTTTTTGGTAAATTTTTGAAAAGAGGAAGCATTTTAAAACTATTTTTAACGGTTGGTTCAAAATTCTCTAATAATTGTGGGGCCCCACTTTCATAACAAATGGTTATGATTATGGATATTTCAGCCATTTCTGAACCGATTTTGATCAGATAAAATTTATTCTGTCATCAACAAATTATGCTCTTTCAAATTTGACACTCGGTTTATCATAAACTCACAAAAGATTATTTTGTGTAGCGCCCTTTATACCAAAACTATCCATTTAACCCTGAGACGTATTACAATTTATTTATCTGCGACAAATACAGTTTGTGTGTATGGATTATGTTTTACAGGTTCCAAGAACTAGCATCGGAGGGATGCTCGAGTGCGTGGCGCAGGGGGATGCTGTGAAAGGAAACTCAAGCATCACAGTTATCATCGGAGAACCAAAAAGTCTGTATTTTCAAACATTCTACCTATGCTACTACCACTATGTACTACCACTACTACTACTACTACTACTACTACTACTACTACTACTACTACTACTACTACTACTACTACTACCACTACCACTACTACTACTACTACTACTACTACTACTACTACTACTACTACTAATACTAATACTACTACTACTACTACTACTACTACTACTACTACTACTACTATTACTACTACTACTACTACTACTACTACTACTTCTACTTATATTACTACTACTACTACTATTACTACTACTACTACTACTACTACTACTACTTATACTTATATTACTACTACTACTACTATTACTACTACTACTACTACTACTACTACTACTACTACTACTACTACTACTACTACTACTACTATTACTACTGCTACTGCTATTACTTACTACTATTTATATTACTACGATACTGTGTGTATATCATTTTGAAATATTTAGAACATTAGATGACACTTGGGTCGGTATAAACATACCGTCTATTTGAATTGATGTTAATTCCAACATATATATATATATATAACATCATCATGAATAACTTTAAAAGTATCCTTTGAAAACGGAAGATATATACTCGAAGTATTAAGGCATATATCAATTCACCATGCTTGCCTATACGTATCATCTAGATGTATATTCATTCATATGATCACATCAGCGGTGAATAACTATTTCGAAGTTATTATACCAACACACTGCGTGAGAATATGTTGTACTTCTAAATTGTGTATGGCGGTTTGTAAATGACTGAATGATAACGACTGTTGTGTTTCAATTGCAATTATTTCATTACAGTCATACGGTATTTAATCATTAATCGCGATTGATTTGTTTTACTCTATTTTGTAGTTGCAGATGCACCAAGTAATGGACTTTCGGCCGGAGGAATCGTAGGAATATTCTTTTCGATTGGTTTCATTCTGATTGGACTCGGCTTCGGCCTCTGGTATTATCGCACACGTCGAGGTGCGTACTATGAAAACATTACGCTGTGTATTGAAATATATAATCATTGTCGACTAGTCAATAAATAGGATTTATGCTAACTGTCAAAGATATTGCATTGCAACATGGATTCAAGCTCCTTCAAAATAACTAGTGTTATAGAACAGCAACTTAAGGTCCAGGGTTAACATTTATGTGATCATGTCATCCTTGAGCAAATGTTTATATTTCATTCAAACTGTTAAGGTAGATTTCAATCAAGAACGGGCTAAGTAAAACATTGAACTGGGAGTGTTTCACTAACTATTTTAGCATCTTCTTAACCACAATAAGTCGATGCTATGATCGATGTTAGTGTTTAGTAAGACACCATATTGGGGTGATCGGGGATGTGTTATCCATTTTTAACATTAATCTACATGTATCGCAACAATATTAGATGAATGTGCCTGATTTGCATATTAATGCATATTATTGTTTCACCGCGGCTAGATTCTCTATTAAGCAATAAGTACAATTTTGAATAATTATCTCGATCATCACTGTGCAGAGGATGTAGCGACAGTTTCTTAGCTATTCGCAATCAAAAATGCCAATTGCAATGTGTAGTACCAACGTTGTATGTTTTCTAGATCCCGCAGTCATGAAAGACAGAGAGGATGACGTTCTTTTAATGGAGGAGAAAGGTAAGTAATTTGACACGTTAACACAAAATACAATGTCAATGGGTGTGTCCATGACACGACAACTGTAAAGCCTAAATAGATCTCAACCGGATGATACATACAATGGTTATCTACGAATATGATATTGATTACGCGGTGCACTGGAACGGCTGGCCCATGCCGGGGTTCCAGATGGCTGATAACCCGGAATCGTGTCATTTTGATACCCAAACAGAATTATAAGTTATGTCAAAGATATTTGTTTTTGTTGGCCATACCAGCCAGATTTACATAAGAACTTATTTGCCAGAACTTAATTACATTAGGTATATGATTCAACTTACTTATCCTGGTGAGACTATCAAGTAACTAATGTGTTTAAAAGTATTTACAGATAAAGATAAATTTGAACAAATTAGTCAGTACAATTTGAGGAATATTTTATTGATATGATAAATTATTGATATTTACAACACGAACAAATAAAACAACGAATCATTAAGATCAAGATTCATGAATTATGTACGAAATGGCGTGCACTAATCGCACAAGCACACTTTTCACTTTTAATGTATTTGTTTTTTCACCACAATAATGTTTACTTATTTGCTAATTTGTTTCGTGTGAAATAACTGTTTTTAGTCTACATGGTTAACAGTGCATCAACATATAAATCATGACATCTGTTTTGTATATTAGTGTTTGTAAACCAACCTTTTATTTCACATTATCCATAGCATCCTCAGTCTAAATTCTGTTTTAATTTATAAATTATATCGCAGCCGTCGAAGCTGAAATCACAAAACTAAGTGAACAGATAGAGAATTATACCACTGGGTCACTGGGCACGAAAACACGAGCGTTCGACGAAGCGAAAATGCCTACACGAACCAAACTAAGTTTGACTGGAACAAATGGCTCTGGAAAAACATCGTTTGTTCGATCGTTGTACTACGCTGCAACTGGTAAATCATGTTTTTGAAAACTTCAAAATAGTCTAGGAATGTTGATGTTTAATTCTCCAATTGTCTTGATATAGACATTGAACGCTTGCCAGAGGTTTGCCTGACATAAAAACAACTACTAGCATATTGGTTGTTTAAAGGGATAGTTGAGTTTTGGTTTAGTGGGATAACCGTATAGTGTACGCTTTATATATAATTGTTAACATTGTCCTGGTGTTTTGCAATGTATTTTAAATTGCTTATGGTAATTTTGTTTTAAACTACTATAATGATATCCTAAATGCACGTACCAGCCTGCTCGTGATTTAATATCACATTTATATTAGACAATCTGATACAGAGCATCAATTTCGAGCCAATTAAAAGGCTTTTTTGTTTGTTAATGAATTGTAAGTTTCTATTATTTTATTTTTGCTTAAATACGCTTCTATTTCTCTCTCTTTCATTTATGCGCATTGAGACTTAATTGTAAGATTGCGCTATATAAGAAACGACTATAATTATTATTATTATCAAAACATATTTCAGTTTTTAATCTGACATCCATAATACCAGATATACTTTTTGATTGAATAGGTAAGTACATGGACATAGAGATTGCCAGTGCTTCCGCGCATGGAGGTGCTACCACTACAAAGACAGACTACGATATTACGAAATCTATCTTCATTCAGAACGCACGAGGCTTGGTAGACTTGGATCCCAGTCACATTGATGCAATCGTTTCTGACATAAGTAAGACGTTCCTCGTTTCTTTTACTTGTGTATTTTGCTATGCTTTTAAACATAGTGTCCCCCTTTGTAATAAGGAAAGGGAATTAATAAAGGAACAATGTGCCAAGTGAGTGGACTTATTGACACAATTGTAGCAAAAAGGTCAATAATAAAAACGAAATCTTTGGGTTCGTGTAATATACCGTTCTGCTTTAATGTTAATTCCATATGATATTAGCTGCATCATTCATTCATATAAACAAAAGTGTTCTTTTTAACACCTAATAGTATATTCAATGAAACTGAAAGAATCTACGGCATTCAAACATATTTTTGTTTTGTGTTTGAAACAGCTGCTGACAAGATACACTGTCCGGTAATTGTGTTAAGGTAAGTCTATAATCTTTGGCGTCGGTCACGGGAGGATGGGATATGGGGGATGATTCACAATACATTCATCTAAAACAACTTAGTTCCTGCTTTCTGGGGGCTGTCTCTAAAACTATTCTAGTCATGATGTACAGTTCATTTCTGGTTGTAACACTATAATTTATACCAATTAAGTATGCAAATTTATGCAAAAATCACCCTTTTGTCTGTAAATCACTAAATATATGGCTCAGAATATATTAGTTATGTGCGTGAATATTTTGTATGACTCAATTAAGAGGTTTGCAACATTGAAAATCGCGACAGCAATTTTAAATTTATTTCTTTGTTTTTTAAAATTTCATATGTATTTTTCTGTTTTTCGACTTCTGTTTTTTTCAATGGAATAAATCATTGACCATTTTCCAACGATTTTCAACCCCAAAATAATTACTTGCCAGTTTCACCTTCATTTTTATACACGAATATATTATTTTTTTAATTTAAATATTCGTTTAACAAATTAATTGAGCAGACTAATTCATCAATTTAAACGTATTATAGTATGATTATATCCCATGAGTTTTTTTTTTATGAGGGGGAAATAACCGAATCTATGTTTTAGAGAATATCGATGACTACCACTTTCGGAACATTTGAGAGGTTACAAAAATGACCATGTGACTGTGATTCCCAAAAGTATAATGATCGTCTTCTTCACAGGGCGAACACAACAGGCAACGAAGGCATGTTGCCATTCATTTCTGATCTTAACAACCGCCTCTACAAAATATTTGGTAAGTTCGTAGGTTTTAGACTCATACAAAATCTAATTTTTGTTTCTATTCGAGTTCTAACCAGCCGTGGGTGTAATATGCGCCCCTTTCGTAAATATCATAATCTAAAATGTAACCATAACCACATAACCAGAACGTACTCTTTTTCTAAGAACATGCTTTTCCCATGATTATATTATGTTGTACACAAATCATGAAAATAAGCATTACTTCGGTCTTCATGCAATAAATACGAATCAAGATTTTGTCTGAACGATATGTCTGACTTTCGAAAATAAACAATTTTCTGTCCCTTGCGAAATTCGCAAATGAGGAGACTTGAATGTTCACAATTGAATAAACTTTTTTTTTGTATATGTTTTATTGGATTCAAAAGCAAATCAATACATAAATCAAAACAATCATTAAAATAAAAAATAAATAAAAAAGGAGCAGCATTAACAAAGCGATAATACGTCTACCTGTATTTTTCATGCAAGCCTAAACACTATAAATTTCAGTCATATTAAACAAAAATAAAGCAGTCACTTTGTCTCATACGTAATGTTATCGGCATATAACAAATATAATACACATAGTGAAAAACAGGGTTTTTTTATCTTTAAAAATAAAAGTAGATATTACAAAAGTAACATCATTTATACATTGGTGTTACACGTAATTAATAAGAGGAAAATAATTATAGGATGATACAATTGAATAAACTTAGTACGCATATCATGAAAAGTTAAGTAAGTCCTATTACAGTGTACATGAGATTGTGATGTTTATTTTTCTTTCAACGAATACTGAAGAAAAAAAAAAATTCATAACGTTATACTTGTTTTATATGATTATTTATTGAGTAAACAGTTGGAGTTCAGTTAATTTTTAATCTGTTGAGGGACTTTATTCTTGAAGATTGCACTTTAATGTACCTACAAAATTGCCATTTGCTCAAGAAGATCGTGCTTCACATTCTAACATTATGTTAATTAAAACAGTGTTAATGATATTTTTTGCAATGAAATACATGTAGTAGTATCAGTTACAAAACCAATATGACGATGTCTTTCTTGTTCCCGCTTACGTTTTCTTCCTCCTCCTTCTCTCCCTTCTGTGAAATTTACTGTATTCTTTGCCTTCAAGGTTCACGGCCAATGGTGGTTATGACTCATAAAGACAAGTTGACAGTGGAAGATTTGGCTATCAAAGAAGAGATGCTGAAGGCAGGCGATATTCTTCATGAGCGCATTATATCCGTTAGTAACTTCACCAACAAAAAACCAGAAGCCGGTAACACTGATCATCAGAAGCAACGTCTAGAGTTTATGCACCTGCTCTTGAAATTGCTTGAAATTGCCGACAACAATATCATACACATGTTGAACAAATCCCAAAATGGCCGAGTAAATAGACTCACGTCTTGGGTAACAAATACATTTTATAAATAATTTAGACATACACGCATACAGTAACCAGTCATGACAAACAACTATATGAAGAGTTAAATCCGCCTTTTCAACTTTCGAGAAAAACAGGTCTATTTGCCCAACTGTGTACATATACATGGCTTTGGGAATCTGAAAATCTATAGTTTGATGCTGTCCTAACATTTGTATTCAAGCAGCAGTTTTTTACATTTATTTGTATTTCTAGATAGCATAATAACGTTTTACATTACTTGTATTGTAAACTCAATTTTAATACAACAGGATTTAGCTCCTTTTGGAACATATCTCTTCATTGTATATAACATTTGTATAATTATATTCTGTCAAAATGTTGGTATATTGTGACATTTGTTATTGTAAGAATGTTCTGCTGTTCGACAAATAGGAAAAGGAAACAATTTACGTGCAAGATTATAATATGTTGAATGATTTTTTCGCATGTCCCTCATAGTAGTAAACGAAAAAATATGCTATTAATTATGATGAAAACAATACAAATAATACAAACAGTTTATTTCATTTCGTTTAGTTCCACAAATTTTAATAAAAACACTTACAAAATTTTACGTATTCTAATTATATCATCTGACTTAGTAAAATGCGCGTCGCTGATTGGCTAATCACGGTTCATGACAGGGGTGTCAATTTTCATATGACACCGTGGCCAGAGGTTATGACACCCGGGTGTCATAACTCTCTGGAGCGCGCTGCAAAAGAGATTGCATTATGACGTCACAATGATAACCTAAGGTACACATATAATCTACGCGTACCGTATGTTGTATTTTGCATTTCATTCTTAAATGCATGAATTTGTATTAGCCCTCGGATTTAGCCAGATGATATAACAGTTGTTAACTTTGTCGTCGGGAAAATCACGAAATGTTCCTTCGGGATTTCAAATGCTATTTCGTGAAGAAAATAAGTCCCTCGACTACGTCTCGGGACTTATTTACTCTTCCCTCAATAGCATTTGAAATCCCTCGGATGGAACATTCCGTGATGTTCCCTCCACCACCAGTTAACAACCAAATAATATACAAAATTTTACATTTCTAATCATCTAAAAATAAACATTAGAGTGACAATCATCTAATCATATGTATTGTATATGAATTGAGTAAGGTTGCATCTAAAAACCAATTTGTTGTTTTATATAATGATCGAGAGTTTAGTTTTGTTTAAATGGCGCTTATGTTTGCATAAATTGTAAATAGAACAACGGTGACGTATTACAAAACATGAAAATTGTTTGTGACGTTTTTTTGTGTGTGACATGAAAATTGTTATTGCGATCTTCTAAGCGTATGGACGGCTGGACACATCCGATGGATATCAGACTAATATAAAAGGGAGAATTCAACTAAGTGAATGTGTTTTTTTTTTTTTATTTATATTGACCCAGGTAATCGGGCGAGGATCATTCAACAATATAAATATGAGATCCATCAATCGGAGGATAGTTTCCATAGTTTTTAGACCATTGCGGAAACGAAATAGCTTTCATTTTACGTTTTTTATGTATGTATTCACCAATTTGTTCCCATCATTCATGCCTTTTATTTGTAACAAAGAAAATTGATAAATTGCACTTCTCTACGAATAATAATGCGTTTGCATTATAATGTAATGCAATTAAAAATGTGTATCCATTAATTATATAATCGAGTCAGTCCGCATCCAAAAAGCATTCTTGTGTTTTTAATTATTTACATTCCAGTCTAACTGTAGGATGCACGTGTATACTGTTTATGACTTGAACTGTACTACTTATTGTCATGAACTTATATTCGATTGTGTTTTAGTCTATTGCCGAAGTATATTGCACATGTTTTTATTATACCTTTTACTGCGTTGTTCGTGACCGCTGTGTATTTGGCTTTAATACACGATCGTGGCCGGGGTGTGATCGGCGGTCTATTGTGGACCGCTGGACAACCTTTTGTAATTTTGTTCTCTTTTTCCATCGAGTACGGCGGTTACGAATGAAGTAGTAAATTGAGGTTGAATAAGTTAACGGTATATTGCTTGAATACATAATTTATTACTGTTATTTCCCTCTTATATGACTTTTGTTTCTTTTTCAAATCCACATTATATAGACAATGACCCCACGTACCTCCCCATACTCGTATGTATACTTACTTCATAGGCTTTTACTATGTAAACAAACATTTACATTTCCAGCCCGTAGTAATCCGGTGCTCTCACTTGGTGATCATGTATTGTAACTTCCCTTTGATTTTCTTTGTTTACTTTTTTTGCACACACTGACACACACTACAAACACACATACACGTATTTGCGCTTAGACACAGACTTTCTTTTGTACCATGATAATTATGACGAAATTCATTGAAACATTGTTTAATGAATAATAATAATATAGATAATCAGGTTTTGATCCCCGAAAATGAAAGTAGGTATTATACGATTGAAGATTTTAATTCCACTATATAACACTAATATAAATATAAATGGTAATAATAATACTCCAAACTTAAATTTTAGCTTGTTACATATAAATGTTAGAAGTCTCCCCAAACATTTTGAAAATGTTGAAACATTTTTGTCTTCAATGGATGCATTTTCATTCTCTATAATAGGCTTCACAGAGACATGGTTACACTCACTTTCTCCGCCATTATTTAGTATTGATAATTATACATTGATTCGTGATGATCGTAAAGAGGGTAGAGGAGGAGGAGTAGCTGCTTATATACATAGTGATGTTGTATTTCAGATAAGACAAGATATTCATATTGAGGGAGTCGAAAATATATTCATTGAAGTAGTTGAAAATAATATAAAAAATAAAATAGTAGGTATTATTTATAGACCGCCTAATAATTCATTTGAAACATTTATGGACAGCTTAGAATCATCTCTTGATCAAATTTCTCATGAAAATAAAAGTATTTATTTAATGGGGGACTTTAATATTGATATATCTTTACCTTTTATTAACGTAAGTCAAAGATTTGTTTATAAACTTTCAATGTATGCATTACATCCCCTTATAAATAAACCAACTAGAATTACACAATTATCTCACACAATAATTGATAGCATATTCACTAACGAAATTAATAATAGGACTAATGGAATATTGTATTACGATATTTCTGACCATTTACCTATATTTATGATAAATAAAAACAATAATTATTGTATTAAAAATCGTCCAAATATAAAAATGAAAAGGAAAGAGACTGACCATAATATTGAATCTCTTAAAATTGAGTTGAGCCAGGAAGAATGGCAAAATATTTATATTGAATTGGACGTAAATAAATCTTATGCACAATTTATTGATAAGCTTACTTTTTATTGTAATAAACATATACCTCTTGTTCGGTCTAAATTTAATAACAAAAATAAACCTAAACGACCATGGATTACTCACGGTATACTAAAATCGATCTCGACTCGAAATTGTTTGTATAAGAAATCATTACAACACCCCTCAAATGCAAATCATACAAAATATACACAATATCGTAATAAATTAACTACTATTATTCGTTTATCCCGTAAATTATATTATTAAAACAAAATTGATAGCAATGGGAATAATAGTAAGTTAATGTGGCAAACTATAAACTCAATTCTTGATCCTAAAAAGAATGTGCACAACATTCATCAGATTGTTGAAAATGGGCAAACTATAAAAGACCCAGGCCAAATAGCAAATGCTTTTAATAATTATTTTATAAATGTTGGTCAAGAGTTAGCATCTCAGATAACACATACAAGACACCACTATTCAGAATATATACAATACAATAATGAACAATCTTTATTTTTCAACCCAACAACTATTAATGAAATTTCGGAAGTTACACAGTCATTAAAATGTAGTAAATCAAGTGGATATGATGAAATAAGTGTATATTTGTTTTAAAAGATTATTCATTTTATTGCTTCCCCGTTGTGTTATATTTTTAATTTATCTCTCACAAATGGAATTTTCCCAAATGTATTAAAAATAGCAAAAGTAATTCCTATACACAAAAAAGATGACATATCTGAAATGAAAAATTATCGACCAATTTCTTTGTTACCGAGCATATCTAAAATAATAGAAAAACTTGTACATAAAAGATTATATTCATTTTTGAATATTAACAATATATTAATACCTTACCAATATGGATTTAGAAAAGATCACTCAACTTATTATGCAATTTTGCAATTATGTGATCAAATCACAAATTCATTTGCTAAGAAAGAACACATTGTAGGAATTTGTATGGACTTGTCAAAAGTGCTTGACACTATTGATCATACAATATTGCTTTATAAATTAGAAACTTATGGAATAAGAGGGACCGTTCTTTCTTGGTTTAAAGACTATTTAAATAATAGACAACAATTTGTTGATTTTAAATTTAATTCGTCGTTAACTTCAACCATTAAGTGCCACAAGGCTCTATTTTAGGTCCCTTACTCTTTTTGATTTATGTTAATGACACTGTAAACACATCACCACTCTTAACATACATTTTATTTGCAGACGACACTAATATATTTTATTCACATACAAATTTTAATACTCTCATTGAAACTTTGAATAGTGAATTACATCAATTATCTAATTGGTTTAGATGTATAAATTATCTTAAAATATAAATAAAACCAACTTTATATATTTTAAGAGTTTGCACTCTACACACGAATTTGTTGTAATATATGTATTGATAGGATTCCTATTGTACAAAAAGATTCAGTTAAATTTCTAGGCGTACTAATAGATTATAATTTGATATGGCATCCTCATATAAATAATATTTGTATTCAGGTTTCTAGAGCCATAGGTATATTATATAAATTGAAATACTTTCTTTCAAAAAGGACACTAATTACGATATATAATTCATTTATACTCTCTTATATTTCATACTGTAATATAGCATGGAGAAAAAGTAGTATGACGAAAATTAATACAATATTTCTTCTACAAAAGAAAGCATTACGTATATGCGCTCATGTGCATTTTCTAGCCAACACAGATCCTATATTTTATGAATTTAAAACTCTGAAAATAAATGATATTCACACCTTCCAATCAGCAATTTTTATGTATACATTTTCAATCAATATACTTCTGAAACCATTCCATATTTTATTTTACATATAATACTGATATTCATTCGTACCCCACTAGACATTCATCTGACCTTCACATTAATGATCCTAAAGTTTTAATAGCCCATAAATCTATAAGACATCATGGACCCGACATTTGGAATAATCTACCCCAAGACATAAAACAATGCACATCCCTTTATTCTTTTAAAGCCCATTTGAAAACAAATCTTATATTAAAATATTTAACTTGAGACTCCATTGAAACCTGATTATGTTATTCATGAAATTTGATAAATAGTGTATCTATGGATTATTTGTTATTTGTTGATTAATTGTCATTGGTATATTTGTTAATATTTATAATTGTAATGGCGCGACATTATTTAAAAAAAAACGTGTGTTTTGCACCCGCACCAGCACGTACAATATACATGCACCCTTTTTTATTTTATACAATATAGAATAAACATACGTTTGCACTTGCACTGTTGTCCCACTCAACACGCTTTTAATTTATTTTATTATTTTTTGTATTTAAGTCTGTTTATATAATTTAGGTGATTCAAGTGACGACCTTTTTGGCACCATGTAGCTCCCCCTCCCCCTCCAAGGCCACCATCCACTCAAGCTCCCTGCTTATGATGGTTGGTCTGCTGCATTTGTTTATTTGTTGTAATAATATACATACATTATTGTCACATTAATTTAAATGATTATATAACTATTCCTATTTCATTGTTTTATTATTATGTATGCAAAATTGTTCTTTGTATATTTTATTTTGATTTTGTTAATAAATGCAGAAATAAATCTGCCTTAAATTTTTTTTTTTAATTATATTGTGACTTTATGATGTCGTTATTTTTTATAAATGGAATCATGAAATAATGATATTTGACCATGTACTTAGAAAACTGAACTGAAAGAAATGTTTTTGCCAGTGTCTATTACTTGTGTAATACCATCGGAATTGAAAGTTATCATGCTACTGTGCTTTGAAATGAAAACAAATAAAGGAAATTAAATCATACTTATTTATCT
This sequence comes from Echinarachnius parma, assembly GCA_037951105.1. Lineage (NCBI taxonomy): Eukaryota > Metazoa > Echinodermata > Echinoidea > Clypeasteroida > Echinarachniidae > Echinarachnius > Echinarachnius parma. The sequence goes on along the minus strand of JBAMJV010001683.1, from coordinate 185,338 downwards.
ATTGAATGTATATTTTTGGAATCACAATTAACATTTTGATCAAACAGGGTTGTATGTTTACAGGCCCGTTTCCCTGATTTGACATGGGGAGGTGTGTAATTTAGAAAAACAAATACAATAGTCAACGCTCGCGTACTTATGAGATGACTTAATGTATTAATATGTTAGCAAACTCTGGAAGGATTTCATTGTTTTGTCTTGAAGATTTGTACCTCTTCCTCGCAAAAAAGTAATCTAAACCACTTTCTAAATGAGATCTAGGGTCCGTGTTAGCCAAATACACAATATACATCCCTGGACTAAAGTATAATGTATTGTCTGAAAATGTAAGACCATTTTAACATCCACTTTTGTTTACTCTACAGTACTAAGTTGTTCACAAAAATTATACTTTGAATATGAATGCTATACTATTGTGATGGGAGAGAAATGCAGGTGTGTATTATTATTATAGCATGTAGTACTTAAGGAAATAGATGTTGAATGCTTAATTATGAGAAATTCGAGTATATAATTCGTACATTCATGTACAACATGTCCCAGAATTAATTACAACGGGACTTTCTGCAACGATAACTTTAAAGATAGTAAATCAATCAGAATGATATTTCAGGGTATGAAACTATAACTTATTACCCACATCTTGCAGAAAACCCGATTCGATTTGCTTCAGTGGTCGTGGAGAATGAAGATATTTTGTCAATCATGTCAGATGTCCCGTGTTGCCCATTGTGTTCACGCGTTATGAACAAAATGGGACACATTACATGATTGACAAAGGATCCTCATTCTCCATGACCACTGAAGCAAATCGAATAGGGTTTTCTGCAAGATTTAGGTAATAAGTAATAAAGTTTCATACCCTGAAATATCATTCTGATTGATCTACTATATTTAACGTTATCGTTGAAGTGTCGCGTTGTAATTAATTATGGGACATGCTGTACATACACTTGTATTTTGACAATATAAATGGATATATTACATAATTTTCAAAAAGCCGGAATTCTTCTACATATTGCATATACTAACATGCAATGCAGCTATTATATGACCAAATGAATTCGTTACTCATGTAAAATGCGTTAAAGGGATAGTTGAGTTCGGGTAAAGAGAGAAAACTGAATTTTAATAACCAAAACCCGCACAATTACATTACAAACAAATAGTTATTACTCCATCATGCTCGAAAGGAATAACAAATTACAAATAACTAAGTAAAGGGCTTGCTATCATTAAAAAAAGAGCCGTTAGAACTCAAGAGGGCGCTATCCAAACACTCATCGGTTTCAACCATTTAAAATAAAATATTGTGCATAATTTGTTTTTATGATGTTTTTTGAAATTTTTTGAAAAGACTGGTTCTAAATTATTGAATAATTGTGGGGGCCCACATTTATTACAAATGGTTATGTAAATAGATATTCCAGCTGATTTTGATCAAATAAAATTGTGCAGCGTCCTATATACCAAAACTCAATTATCTCTTTAATTAGTACTTAATTTTTTGTTTCTGTAAAGAATGTTTTGTAATCATGTATTACCCAGTGGACAATTACATTGTTAGTAATTATGAATTTGAACGTTATGATTTTGATGTTGTCATTGTGTTTTTAAGACTTCATACATAAATATTCAAGATTATTTTCATGGTTGTGATTGTAGTCAATACATATTGCCAAAATATTTATAATTATAATATTAACTGGCCTTGAGAGGTATATCAAAAATATTGCATTTATTATTTCCCTCATTTAATTGGTCTTGCCCCCCCCCCCCCCCATTTCTCTGTACCTACGTCACTGATGGCATCTACATGTATTGAGCGATTGAACCAAACACGTATAGAAAGCTTGATTATATGGATCCAACAAAAGTATACACTTAAAATATAAAAATAAGTCGTTATCGCTGTTTCTGGCGTTGTATTAATTTGCTACATAAAACATTTTCATCTTCTCATAAATAATACTTCTCATCATTCAACAAATGTTTTGTTAAAATACAATGTACATGTGGGTATAATAATCATTAGGCCTGTGCATAAACAAATGGTTGCAAATGGACACAATTCTACATGTCACTAAATACAAATTACAGACGGTTTAGTATATTATGAACTACATGTCACAAATGGAGATCTCCCAACTTTAATAATGTTCACAATCAAACAAATCCATTTTCTACACGCAACAGTTCCACTATTATTTTAGTGTATACATCATAGTAGCCAAAGTCCATTTGTCTACAAACAACAACTTCCACTACCATTTTAGTGTTATACATACATTACAACTATTATATATTGAATAAAAGGCTTTTGATAGGCCCTTATATATTATTATTATTATTATTATTATTATTATTATTATTATAAGTATTATTATTATTATCATTATTATTATAATTATTATTATTATTATTGTTATTATTATTATTATTAATGATAATAATAATGGTGGCAACGTATATAGCGCACGTATTATTATCATTATTATTATCATAAATGAACAAAAATCAAACCTTATCAAAGCGTATTAATCATTTTCTCTGTATGCATAGTAGATATGAGAAGAAGACAAAATACAGAATTAAGATAAGGATAAACTGCATATGAATAATGTCTATAATAATAAATGTGTGCACATTATTTAAATTCCGCGTGGTTCAAATCCCGTTCAAATTCCATAAATCAATATTATAAGCAACATGTAAGACATGTTGCTATAACGTCGCATATTATTATACCGTGGCTCAAAGTCTGTTGTCGCTGTAAGAACGTAAAATATATAACTATTATAGTGGTCAGGCATATTGATCGACACAAACGAGTCAACAGTCTATTCTGTAGTGAAATGTATGCGTGAACTTGACGTGAGGCAAAATTCATATATATTGTCGCACACCTACACTGTCATGACTTCGTCCTGCCGCCATTAACGCAACCTCCAATCGCACCTGATATGTTTGATCCCCGTTTGATCACAACATGGTAGTAGGTTCATGGGTTGATGCATACTGTTACTGTTAGTAGCAGAGGCAATATGAAGCTGAGCATTCTCATCAAATTCTACCTGATATTTTGTCTTTCTAGAGGCGCAAGAAGTAAGTAACTTTACTAATGATATCATGTTTTACAAGACGAGTTGCTATGTCAAGTATTAAAGAGGCATGCAATATTGGAGGCTATCATGTGTATACGTGTATGTGTTGATATTGTACATTATGATTAGTTTGATAATATATGCATTTTTGTTACGTCTTTCAAACGCCTGCTCATACATGTACGGAAAAGTATACGTAGACATCCTAGTTTTATTCGAATTACTAGTAAGAAACAAAATGATATCAGATGATAGATATTTAATATACGTAACTACAACCATGCATCTGCTAATATGCAATGTGTTTTAGAATAGTATTATAGAGAATGTACAATGAAATGTTTTGCACTAGCTCCCTCTCCCCTACAATAAATATTGTTTATCTGGGTCAGGCAGTTAGCACTTACTTCACACGTTTGTTTACAATCATTGAGGCACGTACATGCCTCCTCCACGTCTACGTAGCCAATATAGCGCGGCTATTGGGCTGTGCTGGGGTTCATAATTATTATCATTATCATTATAACTTATTCGACCAAAAGGCATAGTGCGGTGTACAATAGAACGCAATTATTAACATGCATGCACAGTATACACAACATATACAGGTTGCAACTGAAGCAAGAGAATTTAGGGAGAAGCAGTATGTGGGCCAGGGTTCACAAAAGTGAACAGTATACACATAAAGGGTACATCTGCGTGAAGATAAGAAATACATTAGGTGTGTCCCCCAATCGTTTGCCCCCCCCCCCCCCCCCTCACCAACCACCACCCCTCCCTGATCAGTCCGACCATGCCTCACCGGTACTACTGCTAATGGTGTCATTGTCATGATTATCACCTCTCGTAAAAATCATTTTGAATGAACGCCAAAATTACAAATTATAAATCATATGATTAGCAGAAGCAGAGTGGGTTGTTGTTTATGCATTATATGTTATATATGCATGGGCAGGAAAACAGTCACCGGAAATCATTAACATGTTAACAATACGATATTAAATAGGCATCGTTTAGGTACAATGGATCTATGACCGGGGGTAATATTATCATTGTAAAGCGCTTAGAGATGATCATCAATCATATTAGGCGCTATATAAATCGAAACATTATTATTATTAATGTATCTAATTACCCTTCATAGTAAGTAATCATAGTGATGTTTCGATTTATAAGCGCCTGATAATTGCTTATCTCTAATCGCTTTACATACGTTCCCTGATCGTCGGACACACACTCGCAATCATTCCGCACGTGATGTGAATTTGTCCATTCCCTTGGGAGCAATGCATTATGGCAGCCATGAACAAGTACAATTGCATACATGTTAGATGTCAATCGTATTCCCATTTAAACACCTGGGTAGAGAGCAACAATAATGGGTGCATTATCTAGCTGAAGGACAAACGCAACTGGCATAAACAGGGTTCGAACTCGGGGTCCTGATTGGGGTGCGCACGCTCTACCGACCCTTGTATCCACGTCCACATGGTGTTCATGCATGACCTTTTCTTTTTCACTTAAGGTCGAATAACAACAGAAAGGAATGTGACGGCTACCTGGGGGACGACGGTAACCCTTCCCTGTCGCTTCGATGGGGACCCTATCGGGGTGTATTGGCACAGGCACAATGCGACTGGAGATCTCGACTCTGAGACCAAAATAGTTGTGACGAATTTCCTCGGCTCGAAGATTATTAATGACACAAGATACGACATCACCGATGATTACTCCATGGTAATAAAGAATGTAACGGCTGATGATGAGACTACCTTCTCGTGTGAGGTGGCCCTTGAGGATGGATATGACGGGAAAAACTACACCGATGTCAGAGTCATAGGTGAGAATGTTGTTTATGCCGTTATGGTTTAAATGAAAATAAACAAAGCGAAATAGGCTTCCTCGGAAGTCGGAGTGTGCTCTAGTACCGAATGAAGTTCATCGCTTATTTCATTAAAAAGGGGTCCTGAGAGTCAATGCAGGGTACGTATGAACCTCCGAGCTTAACAGAAGGGTCATCGGAGTCAAAGTTCGAAGACAACAGTAGCACATTTTCTGCAAGAGATTTCGGGAAAGGGCCACGTCATTTATTTAGTTTAAACGGGATTGATCAGTATAATCTACTTTTAATTATTTCATATTATAATACCATTCCGCACTATACTATGGTTGTTTGATGTTTGTTCAACAGCTTTGGGGTCACCAAAGGTCCATGACTGTGAGCCAACCGAAACTGTAGGAGCTTGTCTCTATACCTTCGGTAAAAGCGACATGGATGAGATGACTTGCGAGGTTGCCTTTGTACGTCCAAGAGTTACCATCAATTGGAGCTCGGAGATCGGCGACCCCCCTACAATGGGAGACCTTATTGAAAAACCGACTGAAATTTACGGTCTGATTAACGTCTCTCGTGTAGCACAGGTGAGTTGTTGCTTATTGGTTGGTATGTATGAGTACCGGGGAGTTTAACTTGTGGGGTTGCGTTCCTACGTACAAGAGTTACCATCAATTGGAGCTCGAAGATCGGCGACCCCCCTAAAATGGGAGACCTTAGTGAAAAACCGACTGAAATTTACGGTTTGAGTAATGTCTCTCGTATAGCACAGGTGAGTTATTGCTTGTTGGCTAATATGTATGCTCCCTGTGGAGTTAAGATGCTGCGCAAAAATAGTCGTACGGGTTCAAACTGTACCAACGTTCATCAGGAAGATAACGTTCTTTGCAAATGTATTTTTTGCTATATAAGAACTGGCTACCAGTATTACTTTGGGTAACATTATTGTTGTTAGTAATTGTATTATTATTACGATTATTAATCAATAAATGGTACTACCATTACTGTTATCGTTATAATTATTATTTTACTGTTATGAACAAAGACGATATATACAAATATCATATTAAAGACTGACTTTGCTTATCACTAATCCGATTTTTTGCTTGACCCCCCCCCCCCCCCCCCCCTCCCCCTTCCTCCCCCAGATTCACAAAAGTGACAGTATTGATAACACTTTCGTTTGTTTGGTGGAGGGTGAGGCAGTGCACGGACGATCCAATGTGACAGTCACTGTCAAAGGTATGATGTCATTTTGAACAGTTCCGAATAATGAAAGACAGAGTAATTCTTCCCAGCATCTATTTTCTCGTGAATTTATGTAGGTAGCAACGTGTGTATCGTAGAATCAAGCCGAATAATGTTACACTACAAATTTGTTATTGCGTTTTCGCGTCAGGTAAAAAATGGCTGTTTTGTTTTTTGTTTTTTTGTTTTTTTTGGGGGGGGGCATCTAAAGTGCTTTCATTTTCACAAATAAATAAGCGTTTCCTGGTGATTCGCATTTTCGGGGAGGTGTTTCAAATATGTTTTTTGATAACCGCTCTCAAGAGCAGACGATATGTACAAAGTGTATGGGGATTTCAGAATCTCGTAGGGCTTCTCGGCTAAAGCCAAGGTAATAATGCTCCGAGCGCTCTGATGAGACTTTACTGTAATAAAAGCGCTATACATAAATTGATAACATATGTATTAAGCGCTTTATAAATGTTATTTTATATTAGTAGTATTATTATAATTATTATTATTGTTATAATAGATTTAGCATACATACGCCTGAAGTAAAACTATGTTGTTGCTATCTATATACAGAACATGAGCTATCTTCTTGGGAGAGAGCGTTAATCACTGCAGCGTTTGTTGTCATGGTCATTCTAGTAACTGCGGCTGAAGTGTTCTGTGTGTACCGTTGTTACATGAAGAGAAGAGGTATGTTAAAAAAGCATGTTTGATAGATAAAAACAATTAGTTATGATGCAAGATACTGCTGAAAACTGCAAATGTATAAACAAGAATAATAACGCCTAAGTAATTAAATGACTGTCAATATAGGGCCTTAATGTTCGATCCTTCCAGAATCTTCTTCAGAGGCACACTGACACCAAAAAAAAGGATATATAACATGTCAACACCAATATTTATTATCAATATCATTATCTGTTTGCACCAAAGGTATCTTTAAAATTGTGAAATTAAATATAAGCATGTCAGGAGTATTACAACGGGTAATTTGAGATACATTTTTTTTATTACAAAATTAGGATAATGCTACTTAAAAATGATTGACGTTGACACTTGACATTCATTCTTTAACGGTTATTTATTTCAAGGTAAGGAGTTAAGCAAGATCAAGGTTATGATGAAAGTAGTCTTCAAGACGACCAAGGCAGTCTCAACGAAACAGTTGTATTAAACATACATGTCCTCGTTGCCGAAAGATTTTAATTCAATTGTAAACTGAATTGCGAGTTCATGTGGTTAAATGCGCGAATCTGATTCTCTTCGGATCTGTTTGGATCAGCCGGTTCAAATGTGCATTTTCTGACTTGCAATTAAAGGTGCACCGGTAAAGTGTTCGATATTACTGAAAATGACATTTGAGACTTCGATCCTGTACCAAAATCATTGTAAGATTATGTCCGAATGATGTGTGAAAGTTTCATTGAAAAGAATAGTGCTTTCCTGGTTAAAAAAGGCGAAAATATGCGTCAGCTTTTACAACGAATTACTGTATAACGCTTACGAGGTTAATAGGAACTATAGCGTATAGATGGCATAATTTCCACAATTCGGCTCTCTATTATGTAATTTTCCCCGAAGAAAAGGAATTTGGCAGTAATTTCTCATGCAATCAATCAATTTTGGGGTAATTAGTAAATATATAATTGTCATGGGAACGCCCCTGTTAAATCGTCAAAATGTGACGTCATCTAAAGAACGGACTAATGAACTAAATTCTGTAGATGACGCGTCATGACGTAAGCCAATGAATTGTCAATCACATGTCGATCACGCTGCCGATTCCGGCTGGCTGCTAAGTGAGATTTGGCATCAGAAATCTAGTCTTAAATCACTACTGTGTGTATTTTCATGGATTTTTTTCGGCAGACCTATGTTTCAAGTCATCAACTATGGAATAAGTGTCAAAGTACGTTGTATTCTTTAGGTCCTTTAATGACCGTTCATTAACGCTCTTGAGCTGAATGATAGATATCTTCATACGAAAGGGGCGATAAATCTAACCCTATTTTATTATTCTCTTACCATGAGCTAGAGAAAACGAGAAGAGAAACGAGGAGTTAGACACTTTACAGGCATCCCTTTAATTGTAACAATTGATTGCAACACATTCTGCAACGGGGCCGTTGGACATAATTATGTTGTTTTTGGTCAACACTTGGATTTATCAAACGGCTTTGATAATAATGACAAGAACGATCGCTATAATATGTATTTATAATTCAGTTCATGTTATATGTAAAATATGTACTGTGTTTTAAATCTTCTGTGTTTGACTTGCATTTCTTTTCTAGGCAGACAGAACAATTCGCCCGAAGCACTGGCACTAGGTACGTTTTTATTTCAACGTTTATTGACATAATTTAAATTATAGGATGATGTGATCTTAACATTATACATCAATGTAACATAATAAACCAATATATAATATATTGATATTTGTAATACGACAAACAATATACATAAAAAACAGGACAAACCAAACGAAGAGACACGTCGTTTAGGAAAATAATGAATACAATTAATGTCGCATAACAATTGACTACCTTGATGAAAACCATTTTCCTCTGCTTATGTTTACAAGATCGTCAATTGTATGCAGTTATATGCAATTGACTCCCTATCATTGTATATTTAATTGACTGTAAGCACTGCTTTTGTTTATTCAGTGGAATAATATTTCCCTTCTTCTCTCATAATATTCTTTTCATAGCCAAGGAAACACCGGAAGATGAACGACAAGGTAAGACATTCATCCCCTTTCTCCATGTACTTTGGGTAACAAGGAATACAATTAGAGTTGACATTATGCTGAATATGCAGTCCAAATCTTCACAACGTAAAAGGTATAGAAAATAATGATGTATTGTTGATTATATTCATGATAATAGATAATGGAAAATTTACATCAATATTGTTCAAACAGTAACATATTATTGAAATAATGTAAGAGTTTACGTAGTAACACAGCATTATTTCAAAGTGTCCTCACATATATACAGACATAGCCAGCGTTAAAATCTCAATATTTAGAAATTATAGATATACATATAACGTAAATTGAATTTTTAAGTCTTAAATATGAAAATAAGAAAAGTTGTTTTATAAGATGAGTAAAGTTTGGTCATTTCAATAGTGATCTATATAAGTGATCTTTACGAATTCGTCCAATATTTTCATAAAACTATTGCAAGTGTTTTAAGTGTCCAATTATTGTAACTACCATGGCTCCATGTTCATTGGCTGTTGACCGACAAGTTACAATAATTGGACACTTACAAGTTACAACAATTGCAAGTGTTCTATGAAATGGACTATATGACTAGTATCTTCCCCCTGAAATTGACCTGATCAATTAAACCTTATTTTCCTGTATGTAGATAAGATAAATGCACTGGTGGACAAGATACAGAACTACAGACCAGGATCGTTTGGGACGCATGAAAGACGGTTCCCTGAAGCGCGTCTTCCAGATAAGATCCACCTGGGTTTGTCGGGTACAATTGGAGCTGGAAAGTTATCATTCATCAGAACATTGTACTTTGCTTGTCATGGTATGTAACCTTTTCTGCATTAACCAAAGTTGTTTGATTTAAAACAGCAAAATAAATTAGGGTTTCTCCGGAATTCGAGCCCGAGACTTCCGGTATGCCAGACCGATGCTCTATCGAATGAGCTATAGGAAGCCATATTGTTGGTGTATCACGTCGGTGATTCCTCGCACATAATGTTGTCTATGATTAATTATCCTTTGGTTTTGTATCATATTTATAAAAGCTTCTGCCTATTGCGAGCATTGAAAACTTACTTTTACTTAGGGTTTCAGGGACGGACACCAGTACTAGGACCTTCTATAGCTCAGTCCATAGACCACTGATCTAGTAAGCGGAGATCTTGGGTTCGAATCCAGATGAACCCCCCTCTAGCTTTGCTCCTTTTCATTTATATTATACATTTCTGGTTAGTTTCCCTATGTTTTATTTGAAAGAAAAAAGTTTATTTAAAATAATTAAGTCTTCCCTTGCTAATTGGGCACATGACGCGGCAATTATCTCGGATTCAGTAGGGCATAGCCACATTGGACACATATCGACTATATACGAAGTGAAATCTGCAGAGGGGGCTAATTCTCTGGTAACTTATTGGGTTCAAGTTTCCCTGGCTAAGAAAGTAGAATATATGAAGAACTATGGTAATAATGGTGTTCCATTTTTAAACAACAAACACATTCTCCTGCTCCTAAGCTGGCGAATTCCGTCGCCCTTTTCTCCTCTTTCTATCTTTCTCCGGCATTTCTCCTTTCATCCTTTCATATTGTGTACATTGCGCATATTTTCCCGGATCCTTCCGGACGCATCCGGGTAAAATCAGGCTGAAATGAAAGAGAAAAAAATTATCATTTCAACATTTCAATGTGTGTTACATCTGACAGGAACGGACATGGACATTGAAGTGGCCGGTTCGACCGCAGAGGGCGGCGTGACACGGGAAAAGAAGTTCTATGCGGTCACGAATTCAATCAGCATCCAAGATGACAAAGGTCTGCACGAAATGGATGCCAGTTATGTTCCGGACATCATAACAAATGTCGGTATGAACAGCTTTAATATTATATCATTATTATTGATTAGTATGTATTAGTTATTCAGTTGTCTTTATGAAACAAAGTGAATTCTTCTGCAATGCCACAAAGGCTTGTTTTAGAAAGGGGCTCTATATCACGGGGATATTACTATGTATACAACACCTTAAAACATAAAACAAGTAGTTTTTATTACATTAGACCTATGGCAGTTAGAAGCATAGAGAAACAATGAGAGGTAAGACAAATTGTGATAAAATCAATTTATTTATTCATTAATTCTTTTTTAAAGACGTTAGTGACGATTACTTTCCGCTAAAATGTATGAGATAATGTCAGTATGACGTATATACCTTATAATTAACTTTTGTTAATTCCCGTATGTTTTGTTGATGTAGGAAATGCACTGTACAACGGACTTTGCCTTACCAACATATTGCCTTTAGTTTCTATATTTGAAGAGCTCAGTTCCAAACGGCGCTAAATCCATTTCCATAAAAAAATGAGTTAACGATTTATAAGCTACGTAGCTATCTAGGAATCCACATTTTACGACAAATTACTCACTCAAAATCAAAATATAGAAAGTTCAATTTTCATACTCTCATAGGCACGTGTACAACGTTGGGCAAAGAAACCTGTTTTCCTCGAAAGTTGAAAAAGTGGATTTAGCGCCTTTTGGAAGAAAGCTCTTCATTTCCTCACGAGATGGGTGTTGTAACGAAGTGTTTATCTCTCTAGAAAATAAAAAAAAAGGTTTACGTCGCTTATCATTTAGATATATTGTTATGAAAGCAATATGGTTGTAACACATAGTACATTTCATGTCAAAATTACGCATGCTCTGACGACGGTGATCAAATGTCTTTTATATAAAAACGTTAATAAAGTTGAGTGGCTACGTAAAATCACTTTTTAACAACTTTACAAAACATATACATAACAATGAAAGACTGCTATTAAAAGCGACTGAATGCGAGCGAACAGAGTTCATGAGTCGCTTTTATTCGATAATATGTTCAAATTTCAAAATTGTCTTTCCTTTTTTGCAGTCCAAGCTGAAATATCCTGCCCGATTTTTGTGTTTAAGTAAGTATATATATATATATATATCTTTTTTTTTTTTAAATATAGTAATTTAAGATGGTGACATTGGCTTACAAATCCTCTAACATTTCTGATGGAATAACAGAATATCTATATAATGCTGTGTTGTAGTTGTACTATTCATAATCATGATAATTACTATATACATCTGGCTTGCAATATAATGTTGATAAACATTTAATCATATCGCGCTTCTTCTTTTTTTTTTGGATTAAACTTATGTTGGTGTATTATAAAAGTATATATGTAATCTATCTCCAAATTCATAACTAAGGAATGTTGTAATTTGGGAGGCATCTCACTTTGATACAATTCCTAACAGTATTTTAATCATATCGTGTTTTTTAAACATGAATTATGCATTTTTCTGATGATATTTTCTTTTGGAGTGGCATCACTGATAAAATCCAAATAACAGTATTAGAAAGCGCTGCACGCACGCACGAATTACGCTTTGATCACGTGCCATATGAAATAATATACCAAAATTATCTGTTAAAGTCAGGGATGCCTGTAAAGTGTCTGACTCCACGAACATTACTTGGGAGCTTTCTCGTGTCTCTTCTATCGTGTTGTTTAGCTTATGGTAAGAGAAGAACAAAATAGGGTTAGATTTTTTCAAATGCCCCTTTAGTATGACGATATCTATCATTCAGCTAAAAAAAATGTTAATTAACGGTAATAAACCTCATAAAAGTCCGTTGTAAAAGCTGACGCATATTTTCGCTTTTTTTAACCAGGAAAGCAGTGTTCTTTTTAATGAAACTTTCACACATCATGCGGACATATCTTAAAATGATTTTGGTACAGGATTGAAGTCTCAAATGTCATTGTTGGCAATATCTGACACTTTACAGGTGCACTTTTAATGTAAACATTCGGACAAAGACCGCATTTGAAATTGGCTATTTGGGCAATGACAGGTTGGAAATAAAACAAGTCTAGCACAAACGCTTCAATTCAACCACACGTCACTGCGTGCAAAAGCTATGACATTTGCAGCCAAGTGCGCGCCGCATAAGAACGACCGTGTAGCCACAGGATTGTTGCCGGTGAAGACGGACAAACAAGCTGTGACACTTTGGCTAAATCGTAGCGGTGCGCATAGGGAACTTTTAACTGATTTTACTTAACGATACTAAGATTCAGACTTTGCCGCATAAGCTCTTTTATACTATTTAATCAGTATTGATCAATTCGGTTGGCCAATAAAGATGATTTCGGTAACTTTGGACCCAATTTAGATATTTGGCTTTAATGCTTTTTCTAAACACTGATCCTTCTGTGTAACAATTATGTATACACATAATTTGTTTTGTTTTCTTCACACGTTTTAGTCCGAGTACAAAAACAACGCAACTTTCTCATCTCACCCCGATCATAACTGCTCTCTCAGATGGAATCCGTAAACTGTTCGGTAAGTTATTGTTCCCGTTTATCTGCAAGAAACTAGTTTACTTGTAATCATCAAAGGGGGCATCTTGTGAACAAATATTTGGATTTACAACTTGTAATGATAATAATGATGTAGTATCTAATTTGTATAAAGTGCTTCATCGCATAAGTCTCAAAGCGTTGTGATTGGGCGCTCAAGTATTTCAAAGAATAACTTCCTACTAGGTATCCATTTAACATGTTTAATACATGTACCTGGGTTGAGAGCAACACATGCGGATAGAGTATCCTGTTGAAGGACACACGTGCAGCGGGTGAGAATCGAACCAATGACCTCCGTATTAAAAGACAAAATGTCCGAATCAATATACCACAACACTCCCATGTGTCTAATAATAGCCAAGATTGTATTTAGTTTTAACCCCTTCACTCCGGGAACCGAGTGGGTTGTGCACTATCGTACAGTCTACGGAGATTTTAGAATATCGAAGGGAACGGGTTAAATAATGATGATTAACAACTCTGTCTCCTTTATAATTCATACTCCCTTACAGATTCACATCCAGTTTTGATTCTCACTCATAAGGATGAAATTCCAGAGGATAGAGACGTGAAAGACGAAGCAGCTACGTGCAATTTGCAAATCTCCCAGAGGGTATTCCTTGTAGCCAATATTGTATTTAGTTTTAACTAATGATGATTAACAACACTGTATCCTTTATAATTATTTATACTCTCTTACAGATTCACATCCAGTTTTGATACTCACTCATAAAGATGAAATCCCGGAGGATATAGACGTGAGAGAAGAAGCAGCTAAGTGCACTTTGCTTCCATCCCAGAGGATATTCCTTGTCCGAAGTTTGACCAACGCAGAAAAACCTGATCCACACCTCCCAGATCATCAGGAAATACGTCTGGAGTTCCTGGAACTGCTGGAGAAACTGCTAGAGATCGCCGACAACATCCTCATCTTCAATATGAATCGGTCACCACCGCCGTACACCAGTTCCGAAGTGGTTGACGAGGTCGGCGACGTCGTGGATGTTGAAAGCACAAAGATCGAAGTTGACTAGAAAGGGGTTGAGCATCAGAATAAATCGATATGGATGAATCTGAAATCCCGATTTGGGAAAAGCAACCCCGCCCTTAATTTTAAAAAGTAAACGTCTAAGATTGTTAAAGTTGGTTTCGATTCGTAAGTCAGGGCCCCATTCTATACAACTTTTGCAAAACATTTAAGTGTCAAAGTATTGTTACTAGTGTGTCAACAGTCAATCAGTATGGAACTTTGCAGCCAGTGGTGTAGCGTGGTCGGACTGATTGGGGGGGGGGGGGGGGGGGGGGAGGCACGCACAATTATTGGAGGGGGGGCACACCTTATGTATTTCTTTGTATTTACAAAAAATGCCCCCTTTTTATTATTGGGGGGGCACGTGTCCCCCGTGCCCCCCCCCCCCCCCCCGTTGCTACGCCACTGATTGCAGCTGTTGCCATGGTACTTACAATAATCGGGCAGTTCCTACGATTTCAAAATTTGTATTAAACGATTTCAAAAATTGTATTAAATAAAATCCCATGCGCAGTGCCATCTTGCGAACGCCTTGCGCAATGTGCGTATTTGCACACTTGCTCAGTGGTATGCAGTGTGCACAAACGAAGCTAGTTCAAAATGGTGATCCGCGATGTAGCCTCCCCACACATCACCATCTTTAAGCACGGGGCCTAAGTTGCGGGCATTTTAATTACGGTCCAAGATTTCTAGTGCATAATTATAGTGACTATGGCTTATTTTTGTTCGATGTATTGCAGGTAGTAAAAGTGAGGAAGAAGCCTTAGATAGGTCAATGGCCTTTGTTCCCTCCTCCACACTTGGGCCCGTATTCTGGGGTTAGGTTTATTTAAACTTGGTTTAAGCTAAACCTGAGGTCTAACTAAACTCGCCTTAAACCTCAACTCCAGTCTAAGGCAAGTTTAACTCATTTTCAGTTTCTGAAGTCAGGTTTAGTTGAACCTGAGTCTAAATATAAAACTGAGGTTTAAGTTAATGACGTATGTGCTGAACGATCAAGCATAGATGCAAACGAGTCACCTGATTATAATTAATGTTTGAAGTGTGTTCATTATAGGTTTTTGTTTTTTTGTATTTTACTTCTTTCATTACCTCTATTGTTATATTTCATGTGTTTCAACTTGCTGTATTGATGCTATGCATTGTTTTTATCGTGTGTACTTTTCTATTTGTGTGTTTGTATTTAAGTTGTGGAACAAAAAGGGATTGAATGAATTTACTAATTTGATCTGAATAATATTACAAAACTGACAATAGACAATTAGACATAATTATGCACATTCACTATATACGATATAAATTTGGGAACATGCCATTAACAACTTATTTTGAAATTATTAACAGTTATATGTAATAGTTTATAAATATGTATTTGTTTTGCTATTACTGTTCTAACAAAAATTACTCAAACCCACCTATTAAATATGTAGACAAAATGTTATTGAATTTTCTGATGTATTTTATGCGTTTGTATATTATGGTTATAATTAATTATCATGCGCTGTATTGAATTCATATTTTGTTTACGTGTTTGTGTAAAGCGCTATGATATTGTGTGTATTTAGCGTTACATAAGTAACTATATTGCATTGTATTGTATTGCATTGTAGTATTACAATTATACGTAATGTACTATTCTAACCGTTGGAGTATTGCCATGTTTATACAGTACATATCCTACACCCTTCTACTACTAATTACATGGTGTATATTTTGTATTATTTTAACCATCATTATTATTATTATCAGAAGTGCTACAATTCGCAAATCCAAAAAAAATGAACAACAGGTTTCATGAAGTCTGAACATTCAGGAAATTTTAATGACATAATTATGTTGGTAATCAATTATTGACAATTCATTATTATTCTCTTTTACATACATGTATCTCGAAAATATAAAAGTTAGATTATGCAGTAAATATATTCTCTTTGAGCTCTATGTGTATGAGCTAATGCAGCAATTAATGTTAACAATACGGTGAACAAACATCAAATATTGTTAATGTTACAAATTATCTACAAAGATAGTTTGAGATGTATTGAATATGATCACATACTTCGTGATTGAATACAATTGAAATTAATTGACATTGTTTTATTTTGCGAGTCTGGCAGTGTAAAATGCTAAGTTTCACATACACGACAAAAAGTGACAGTTTTAAGCAGTATTTTTTTCATTCGAAAAGTTATAATATAACAAAGCATAAATAATGTATAATGATTTATATATTCATTTAAAATATATGTGATGATAAATAAACTGTTGTAAAGTCATATCACGTACTAGTTTACCAGTATACTAGATGCTACACTTCTAAAACGAAACGTTATTAAAAAGTTTCAATAATTAACAAGTGCATTGGTGTGCAATTTACTTTCGACAAAAGTGAAAACTTAAACGAATCCAAAACCATACCTGCTTTAAATTCCCATAGACTTTATTATATGGGCAACTCCAGCGTCACGGACATTACAAACAGACATTATTTTCATGAATTTCCAATGCCACTACTAATTCATACCTCTACCTAATGTCTAACTTTTATTTTGATTACAAAGCAATAGCCTGGTTAAGTATGCAAAAAAAGTTTCAGAACATTTATCCAATTCGTTACTGAGTAATTCTGCAAAATGTGCGCCGTCACGGACATTACATTTTTTGGACTTGACTTTTTGCATCCATATACATTTTGCAAAAGTCTGCGAGACCTCACAAAGGTGATTTAGGTATTCAATTATAGACAATGCAATGATGAATTGAATCCAAGTTGGATTTTGCGAAACGGGCCAGGTATATGATCTAGACAACAAAACGTTGCGTCACGGACATTACATTTTCAGCGTCACGGACATTACAGTTTGTCCGGAGGATTTGATTAATTGAAAAATATACTTTAGAGCACTCAAAAGACTGAAATTTTAATCTGAAAAGGGACTTTGATTATCAGTCATCAAATTTGGTGCCTTAAATAATAAAAATACCAGAACATTTGGAAAATATAAGGACTTTCCTGAAATTTGCACAGGGTAGTCCCATGTGTGGAGTTTCATGTATGGTTTCCGTTTCTCTTATTAGGAGACACCCGAGAATTAAAAAAAATCATGTGAACTGAAATATATAATCATAGGATCATGTTGTACGAAAAAATAATCCAGAAAAAATCAATAGGATTTGAAATAGAGCCAATTGTTTTTTTGAGTTCATGTCCACTTTTTCGTAGAATTGCCCATATACCAACAGTTCCCGACTTCCCGTAGGCAGGGTGTTACATGTGATGCAGCTGCTATGTGTACATATTAATAAAACATTTGTGTCAATTTGTACTTATTTTGTTTTATACCGTCGTGCTGTGATTTGTCAACTGATGCTTACAATAATAATTATAATAACGGACAATAAAGGTATGAATAGTTTAAAGGGACTTAGTAACATTGTCCAAATCCTCAAAATCCAATTTGAATTCTAGCGGCTCCCTCATACCTTGTTGTATTCGTATTAACAAAAAACGATATTTACGAAATGAAGTGTTCAGATGTTAAATGATCCACTGGGTCTTCAAAACTTTGTACAAAGTGAGTGCAATGAGTTAGTGAATGTCACTTTGCATTTTGCTCATTACACGGCCATATAATGTCCATTTGACTTGAAATGTTCACGCAACACCCTGTGGACCTGTCAGATAAGAATAATATACATTGTATCAACCACTCGTCATTTTGTGCACATGTCAACAAAGTTACTAGATCCCTTTAATGTCAACGTTTGTATCTTGATCTCTTCAATGCATTACAATAATATGTAAATGAATGGTCGGAAATGCGTTATATAGCACACACATATTCAAAAATATTGCATAATATTGAACGTAAGTATATTATATAAATTTTCAGCAAAAATATAATAAATAAGATTTGATATTATTATGACCAAGATGAATTTCCATCCAAGCGAGTGTGTCGAAAAGCAAGACAGTGCCTGTATATTACATAAATAATAATATTAAATAAATACAAGTATAGTAATTATATATCAAGTTTAGTATCTTACTATTATTTAAACAAAAACAGACCTTGAATACACAGTCCCATGGACCCAGCGGTAAAGTTACGAAGTGGGAGGGGCGGAGTACCTGCCCCATATAATTCAACGAAACTAAGTAAACTACATTGCGCGGTATGACCTGTACCTGATGACCAAGGGTTATAATAATGCGCTTAGAAACATTGTATTTAGCGCTAAATAAATGTAATTTATTATTGCTATTATTATTATAAAGGGCGGTCTCATGCCTGCATAATCAACATTGATAAAGAGCATTAAGATCTCATTTGCAAAAGGGGTTGGATCCACTTTCCATAAAAAATGAGTTAGCGATATCAGTACATTAATAAGCTACGTAACTACATTATGTAGAATCCAAACTTTAGACAATTTACTCACTCAAAATCAAAATTTAGAAAGTTCAATGTTCATATTTCCATAGGCATGTGTACAAAGTTTGACAAAGAAACCTGCTTTACTCCAAAGTTGAAAAAGTGGATCTAACCCCTTTTGCAAAAAAACAAATAACCAACCAACAAGAACAAGGAACATAAGGGCCCTGCTTCATAAAACTTTTACAATTGTTGTAAGTGTCCAATTCATAGAAGTATGAATAAACCATAGAAGTATGACTCCAACACTGCCGTTGTAGAACTAGAAGGTAAACTGTATTGCCCGTAGGTACCGTACCCCATACACTTTGTACATAAAGCAATGGCGGGCTGACGGTCTTGTTTACGAGCAGTATTGAACGGAGGAAGTTTGTCACAAAACTGCATTGTGGGAAGATAATTATGACAAAACAATAGAAATGTGCGTAAGGCGCGCACTTTACCAAGCGCACTCACACTGTACATTTTCTATGGCAAAGATGTCATTAGCGCGTACAGTTGTGATTTTGCGCGCGATCAATTTGTAAACAATTTTTGCCCTTGGCTGAGACAATGATCCGTGTATGAAGAGCGACTCTTCTGCAAATATTGAGCAATCATAAACAGTATTTAACACAAAATGTAACTTAAAATGTGGTCTTATTAATGGGGTAGAAAAGGGCAACACAAATTGATTACGCTAGATAAAGAAGTGGTGAATATTTCACCGCTCAATGTGATATATTTCATTATTTAATTCCAGATCAATTTCAAAATACATAGCCTGTCATACTTTTGATGACGTTTTGTGACGTGGCTAAACTGCTTCTAATCGCATGCATACCTAACCGTCATGGCGGCTGAGTTTACCCCCCCCCCCCCCCCCCCCCCCCTGGAATAAACAAACCAACCCGTTTATAACTAGAAGGCTCACTTAACGCGCGCAAGTCACGTGACACATAGACTTTGTACATGGGCAACATGGCGGAGTGAACCGATTTTTGAAGTTCCCGTAGCCTACTTCTCTACGTCATCGCGTAGTGACCTAGAAATCATAGAAGTAGTATAGCTAGAAATACTTGACCAATCATCATGCTATGCAGTGCGTAGACTATCGCGCCTATTTTCCTGCGCACTGTCCTAGATTTCATCACGCTTATGAGAACAATGGGAGCCATTGTGACGTATGCATATGAACTTGTTTTATTGACCTCGATCCCGTGACGACGCGTTTGAACTACTCTGTGATTGGTTAACTGTAGTTCCCAAGTAGCCCATAATGCAACCAGTTGTAGGCTCTTCCGGTGAGCAAAAATCGCTGCACTCTGGCAGCAGTGACACCCCCTGGTCCAATTATTGTAAGTACCATGGTAACAACTGCAATGCTGCATGCTGATTGGCTGGTGCCATAGTAGTTACATTAATTAGACATCTACAACAATTGGAAACATTTTTATGAAACGGAGCCCTGCTCTTTATTAAAACCCGCTCCCTTCGATATTCTGAACTCGAAATAGACTATGTATGTAGGTCACCAGGTTCCCGCAGGCAAGACCAAGACAACAATAATAATTATTAAGGGTGATACAAAACGTGGTACTGTATAGTATATTACTTTTCCCTTTTAGCATGTTTAGAGATCATGGCGATTGGACACTTAATCTACGGGACGGTTATCACCAGGATAATGGTCTTTCTAATAGATAAAAGGCAAGTCCAAGCTATAAACACATTTTTTGCTACGCGTTAGCCATCATACATTCACCTAAATTATCAATGCATGGATGGTTTCATGTACGCCAAAGATGTACCCAAGAACCGGTGCTTCACAATCTCTTATTAAAGAATTAGCTGTGATGACGACCATGTCCCCTGCGAAGACGCCGCAAAATAGTTCGGGAATTCATATAAACTGTGAATGTCATTATGTAATAACAATGAGAAAGTCAGTCATGGAAATTCCCTTTGAGTTGATGCTCTTCTAGGTTGTAGAGTCATCTCCGAACGCCACCTAAAACACAAACATTCGATGATTCTATCGAAAGGTTTTAGTGAATGCATCCATAGCGGGAGAAAGTCCCACGACCTGAGGAATTCAGGCAAAACGCGTGGACACTTATTTTGTAGGACAGTTATCACCATGACAATAACAGTTAATGCTAGTACAGGGATGCCCGCGGCCATGAGGTAGATGTCGCCCGCGACGCTGAGCCCGAAAATGGCGCCGGGTAGGATGAGAAACATGCCCGCGACGTAGACCACGGCGAACCACCGGTGCTTCGACATCTTCCTCCCCAGGTTCTTGGCGAGGGTGATCGGCACCTTACGCAATAAAGGCACGGGATACCAGATTATGATCCCCGTCACGTTAAAGAAGAAATGGCAGAGAGCGATCTGCAGTGTGTTCTCCAGCTCGCCGCCATTGCTCGCCAGGGCGGATATAATCCCCGTCACAGTCGTCCCGATATTTGACCCCAAGGTCAGCGGGTACATCCTCTCTATGGAGACTATGCCGATGCCTACCATTGGAGTGAGCACGGACGTGAAAATGGAGCTACTCTGTACGACGAACGTGCACATCGCGCCGATGAATATGGCGAGGTAGCCCGTGAGGAAGGCGAGGTAACCAGGGAAGTCGGCGTTGACGAACGTCTTGACGAGACGGGCAATGCTGCCCTTGAGGAAGGCGTTGAGCAGTTTGACGACGACGAAGAGACACACGGAAGCGCCGACGATCGCTAGCGACAGGACGATCAGTCCGACTTTTAAGTCCGTCATGGTCGTATCAGCAAAGGCGTGGTTGTACGTACCTGGGCGAAATTATAATCAACACAGAAATTGGATAAATGATGTGTACCTCGTGACGATCAATTGTATCAATTAAATGAAAAGACATGATTTAGCCAATTAATATAAGCAAACCAAAATATCGACATACAACCACTAGTGACAGGACTAAGTACTCTAAGGACTTGGCGGTCCGCCATGGAAACGGTAAAGGCACGGTCGTATGTACCTGGGCGAAGTTAGAATGACACTTAAATATGATAAATGATGTGTTACTCGTTACAATCCCTTTTTTAGTGGAATGAAGAGACATGAATTAATTACCAATATAAGCCCACCGAACTGGTGATAAAGGCCAGTGATAATGACGAATTGTCCAACTTATCAGTCCGTCATGGACGTTTCGGCAAAGGCATAGTTGTACTTACGTGGCCGAACTTAGAATGAAACGAGACAAGATAAACAATGATAAATGATGTGTTTCTCGTGTCAATCTCTAACCCATTCAGGACTGGTCCCAGAAATACTCGGGCTAGTGTCTATGGAGAACTTATGTTATAGCAAAATCAATCAGTCCCGAACGGGTTAATACGTCTTGTAATATGTCTAATGTAAAATGTTCAGCATAATGAAGTATGAATTGAATCACCCCTCCCGATTGGTTACTCACAGTTTGTTCTGGACAATGACGGGCATTTCTTCAGAATACTGCTTGACGTCATGTTTCCTCCTTCATTCAGCGAGACGATGGCATCCTGAAAAAAAATAGATTTTCAGGAGAAAAATATAACATTTTATTCGAGCGATGAGGGCTGCCAGATCATATTCCTGGAAGAAGAAAAATGGGTAGAGTTGCTGTTGTTGTTATTTTAAAATTAATGGCAATCAGTCTAGAAAGACTATTGATGCCAATTTCTTTACTACTATTTAAAAAAATTATAATGCAAACCTGGTGTGGGTTTTTAATTTTTTAAAGTGCACATATGTGTTAGTTATTACTCAAAATATTGACAAATTACGTAGAGAGGTATTGTCCTCCTTGTATAATTTGCACTGGAAAATTCATAAGGTTGTTTTTTATGAGGAAGTTTCAATGACAAGTGACAATGTTAATACTTCCCTTTAATGTTCAAGCTTGCCCCACCAAATTGGACTAGATACTTGGGAGGGTAGGGGCATACATATGGACACGGATTCTTACTAGTCTACAGCGTACAACTTCATCTTTTAGGCTGTATTACAGCATGTTTTTTGCAATTTTTCAAATCTCGAACGGTAGCCATTTTAGTTTCTTTAAAGTAATCCATTAACTTCATAAGAATTGTTCGAAAGTGATATTTGCTACTTTAATCATTACACCAAAAGCATTGTCAGATGAATTAGATTGATATGTGAACGTTTCATATAGAACAAGAACACTTTAATCTGGCCAAAAGGGGTGATATTTGATGTCAGATTGTACTACCAACTGCCCATTGATTTCGACAACAATCGAAAAGCGTTCTGCAAAATCAAAACCCGTCTCGTTCCTTCGTTACCATAAGCCAAACAACACATTGCAAAATTGCAAAGCTCCAAGTAATTTGGGTTTAATTTTACAAAATGAATGGATCACTTTTAGACCTTGCTTGCCCTTTCCCCGGATAGTATACCGTTCTGATCTAATTGAATTTCAGTAATTAAATCTGGAAGGTTATCATTAACAAACTAATTGCTATAATTTAATGATGCTTCAACAGGAGGAAAGCATAAATGGCTATGTCAGAAAACTCTAATTCTATGATGCTTGAACGAGAGGAAAACATACATGGCTATGTCAGAAGGCTATAATTCTATGATGCTTGAACGAGAGGAAAACATAAATGGCTTTGTCAGAAAACTCTAATTCTATGATGCTTGAACGGGAGGAAAGCATTATATATGGCTATGTTAGAACGCTATAATTCTATGATGCTTGAACGAGAGGAAAACATACATGGCTATGTCAGAAAGCTATAATTCTATGATGCTTGAACGAGAGGAAAACATAAATGGTTATGTCATAAAACTCTAATTCTATGATGCTTGAACGGGAGGAAAGCATATATGGCTATGTTAGAACGCTATAATTATATGATGCTTGAACGAGAGGAAAACATACATGGCTATGTTAGAACGCTATAATTCTATGATGCTTGAACGAGAGGAAAACATACATGGCTATGTTAGAACGCTATAATTCTATGATGCTTGAACGAGAGGAAAACATAAATGGCTTTGTCAGAAAACTCTAATTCTATGATGCTTGAACGGGAGGAAAGCATTATATATGGCTATGTTAGAACGCTATAATTCTATGATGCTTGAACGAGAGGAAAACATACATGGCTATGTCAGAAAGCTATAATTCTATGATGCTTGAACGAGAGGAAAACATAAATGGCTATGTCATAAAACTCTAATTCTATGATGCTTGAACGAGAGGAAAACATACATGGCTATGTCAGAAAGCTATAATTCTATGATGCTTGAACGAGAGGAAAACATAAATGGCTATGTCAGAAAACTCTAATTCTATGATGCTTGAACGGGAGGAAAGCATATATGGCTATGTTAGAACGCTATAATTCTATGATGCTTGAACGGGAGGAAAACATTAATGGCTATGTCAGAAAAATCTAATTATATAATGCTTGAACGGGAGGAAAGCATATATGGCTATGTTAGAACGCTATAATTCTATGATGCTTGAACGAGAGGAAAACATAAATGGCTATGTCAGAAAACTCTAATTATATGATGCTTGCACGGGAGGAAAACATACATGGCTATGTCAGAAAACTCTAATTATATGATGCTTGCACGGGAGGAAAACATACATGGCTATGTCAGAAAACTCTAATTATATGATGCTTGCACGGGAGGAAAACATACATGGCTATGTCAGAAAACTCTAATTATATGATGCTTGCACGGGAGGAAAACATACATGGCTATGTCAGAAAACTCTAATTCTATGATGCTTGAACGGGAGAAGAACATACATGGCTATGTCAGAAAACTCTAATTCTATGATGCTTGAACGGGAGGAAAACATACATGGCTATGTCAGAAAACTCTAATTCTATGATGCTTGCACGGGAGGAAAACATACATGGCTATGTCAGAAAACTCTAATTCTATGATGCTTGAACGGGAGAAGAACATACATGGCTATGTCAGAAAACTCTAATTCTATGATGCTTGAACGGGAGGAAAGCATATATGGCTATGTTAGAACGCTATAATTCTATGATGCTTGAACGAGAGGAAAACATAAATGGCTATGTCAGAAAACTCTAATTATATGATGCTTGCACGGGAGGAAAACATACATGGCTATGTCAGAAAACTCTAATTATATGATGCTTGCACGGGAGGAAAACATACATGGCTATGTCAGAAAACTCTAATTATATGATGCTTGCACGGGAGGAAAACATACATGGCTATGTCAGAAAACTCTAATTATATGATGCTTGCACGGGAGGAAAACATACATGGCTATGTCAGAAAACTCTAATTCTATGATGCTTGAACGGGAGAAGAACATACATGGCTATGTCAGAAAACTCTAATTCTATGATGCTTGAACGGGAGGAAAACATACATGGCTATGTCAGAAAACTCTAATTCTATGATGCTTGAACGGGAGAAGAACATACATGGCTATGTCAGAAAACTCTAATTCTATGATGCTTGAACGGGAGAAGAACATACATGGCTAGGTCAGAAAACTCTAATTCTATGATGCTTGAACGAGAGGAAAACATACATGGCTAGGTCAGAAGGCTGCTTTCCTTAAATAAGCAAACGTTAACCCAAGAGGGCGCCATCTAATACCTGAAAGTTTCAACCATTGCTTACAAAGAAATTGTCAATGTGACATTTGTAAGAAGAAATAAGAATAATTCTGATTTCATAATGAGATCATCAAACACAATTCAGTAGCAACTTTGGTATATCTACGCCAATGTGTAGGCTTTAATACTTTTGTATTAAATTATCAAATAAATATTGGGGATCATCATTTGAATATTCATAAATAAATCAGCTGGTTCTGAACTGCTTTTGATCAAACAAAGTTTATTTTGCTATTATTATTATGTGCTTTTTTCAAATTCTACACTTAGTTTTGCATTACCTCTTAAACAAAATATTTCTCCCGTTATCCATGCCGCGTAACATGCAATTATAATAATTATATTAAAGCTAATTAACATGATTAAATGTGGTTCGGATTCGTATATCAGACGCACGGCGCCATCTTGCGCGCGGTGCGTACTGCACAGTGAATCCGTGCTATGCGGTGCGCGCAAACTAGCCTAGTTCAAAATGGCGACCCGCAGTGTAGCATCCCGACGGTTGATGATCTTTAAGATATTGGATTGGAAGTCCAACTATGAAAAAACAACGAGTACTTAACAACGCGTTTAATGTGAAGCCTTATACTGCACAATCGATATAATTAGTATGAACATGTGCATTATGATTACGTAAAGAAACGGCTCTCGTGGCACGCGATATTTTGTTATGATAGTAGTTAGCCTACTTGTATTGCTTCTTGTACCGGTAGATTTAACACATGGCATGCGGGAATCCTTTGGTTATTGTATTAAAGTCATACCTGTAAAGTGTCCAAATCCACGAAAATTACTTGGAGCTTCCTCGTTTCTCTTCTACCGTGTTGTTTAGCTTATGGTAAGAGAAGAATAAAATAGGGTTTGATTTTTTCAAATGTCCCTTTAGTATGAAGATAATTATCATTGAAAATCATTATTTCAAAACCGTTGGCCAACGGTTTTGAATAGTCGTAGCTAATTGCGTCCGCATTGCAGCACGCGTACCCCCCGTGGGAACATTCCGGAGATTGAACTTTGAACGCGAATTCCATGAATTCTGTACTACGTCTGTACGAGTAAACATACACGGGCGCGAATATCTCAAAAGGCTAATTCTTCCTGTGACAATGTATGGCAGACCGGCAGTATTCGGTGATAAAATATGAACTCAATATTCGTTTTTTTCACTAGGTAAACAGTGTTCGTTTTCTTTCAAACTTTCACAAATCTTTCAATTGTATTTTACAATGATATTGATATAGGATTGAAGTCTCAAATGTCATTTTGTGCAATATCTGACACTTTACAGTTATGGCTTTAACTCTATTGGGCTCGCAAAATCTAGTAGGGAACGGGGTAATGAAAATCCTTCGGCATTCATAGAATACAGCTAAAAATGTGATGGAGAACCTTCAATATTTAACCCGAAAATCCACTTGGGTTTGATGCCACGATATGATCCTCTTGATAAAGGGTATTAAATGGTAAGAAAGTATTCTGATGTTAAAGTAACTGAGACGTTTATTTCCGATATACGCGTGCATAGAGCGGCGCCATACATTGTCAGAACTCCGCGGAACCGGAAATCGTGTATTTGTCGTACCGTTTGAAAAATGGCAGCCTCAAGTGGTCAGTCAAACAGTTCAGAGTGGTTTTAAAAACATTACTTATTTATATTATTATTGATACCCAAAGGGAAATAAACGACTAAAAAAGCAACAAGAATTATGCACTTATCAGTAACAGCAAGCGACTATTTCAGCGTTTCGTTTCCCTTTAATACATTTACGTAAGTTGCATTTCAGTAATTTCCAGTAGTTTCATTTTGTGTTTTTAAAATGTTTATGTATCAAAGTTGTTCATACACTGTTAAAACGCTGTGTAAAAAAACGCTGTGTAAAAATGGTTGTTAAATCTGTTCATACAACTTTAGGTGTAGCATGATAAGATGTATGAAGAAGGGTTGCGTGAAGCGGCTATTGTTCAAGCGTTGATGAAACGTGTTAAATCACGTGATAGTTTCGACCGCAAAATCACCGCGTCAAAACCTCTTTTGTCCCTTCGCAAACCAAGCGAACCGAGATAACGCAGTCGATAGACAGTGAGACTTATAAACCAAAGACCCCCGGTTTGAATCCTACCCTTCCCGCTTTTACATCTTGTTTTGTATTTGCTCTTTCAACAACAACAACAACAGTTGTAGAACAAATTAAAACAACAGTTGTTTAAACTTTAAACAATTGGGGTGAATTTATTTACACAGCGTTTTAACAGTGTACTTCTGTTTCAAATGTTCATGTTTTTTGTTTTCCCTTCTCTTTTTGTGTGTAAAGATGAGTTAACTGCGCCCTGAGCACCTTGAAAAAGGTGGAATTGGCGCATTATAAGACTTCTTTATTATTGTTATTATTAAGTATTCTAATTATAGGTACGTTAATATCATGTCGTGCAACGTGACTGGCTTGCGTATCATTCACTGAGATTCAGATCAAATGTATTAGATTTGCAAACAAATAATTCTAACCAATTATACCTGCCTTGGATGTTCATATCATGTGGTGTATCACGGGTGAATGTTTTATGTGTCTGCTAACCTAACAGCAAATCAACTACACACTTTGCTCGCAAATACACCAAACATTAATTAATTTAGATGATTATGTATTTTTTTCTATCTCTCAAACAATACTACAAATTGAGCCTACTTTAGATGCTGCTCGATGAAAAACACACAAAATATATTAATTTAGATGGTTATATCTTGTTTCTATTTCGCAAACAATACTTCAAATTGAGCCTACTTTAGATGTTCATATCTTGTCGTCAAACACGGATTAAGAATGTAAAGAGTCTAAGCAAAATACCTTCATAATTTTCCCGCAAAGACGTAAATAAATAGCTCGATAAAAAATACCAACAATATATTCATTTAGATGGCTATACCTTTTTTTTTATTTTGCAAACAATACTAAAAATTAACCCTATACTATAAATGTTCATCATTATCCTGTCGTGAAAAGCGGATAAGCATGTGAAGTGTCTAAGCAAAATACTTTCATACTTTGCCCGAAAAGACTTGAAATTCATATTGCTTCGTGAAAAACACCCAAAATGTAATCATTTAGATAGCTATATCTTTGTTCTATCTTTCAAGCAATACTTCAAATTGAGTCTATTTTAGATGTTCATCATTATCCTGTCGTGAAACACGGATTAAGAATGTGAAGTGTCTTAGCAAAATACCTCCATACTTTGGCGCAAATACTTGAAATTCATAGCTTCGTGAAAAACACCCAAGATATAATCATTTAGATGCCTATATATTTTGTCTATCTTTCAAACAATACTAAAAATTAACCCTATACTTTAGATGTTCATTATTATCCTGTCGTGAAACACGGATTAAGAATGTAAAGTGTCTAAGCAAACTACTTTCATACTTTGCCCGCAAAGACATAATTTAATAGCTTGATGAAAAACACCCAAGTCTTAAATAAGCTGCGAGAGTATCTCCCTGAACATATTTTATTGTTATTATATAATGCTTTAATATTACCACATTTAAATTACTGTATTATACTTTGGGGATGTTGCAATAATTACCTCTTGGATCGTTTGCATAAACTACAAAAAAGAGCTGTAAGAATAATTACAAACTCTTCTTATTTATCTCATTCTAAGTCCCTCTTTATTAAATTGAAGGTTTTACCTATATATCAATTGTATGAATATAATCTTGGCATTTTTATGTATTCATTTCATAAACAACTGTTACCAAATTTATTCGACTCATTATTTATTCAGAATAGCGATGTGCATAATTATGACACCAGATCCAAATCCCACCTTCGTGTTACTTATGGACGGACTCATTTTTCGCATACAATAATAACATATAAAGGTCCCATTTTATGGAATAATTTACTACAAGAATTGAAAGATAGTGTATCACTAAATTCCGTTAAGATTAAATTAAAACGTCTTTTATTAGAAAATGTATAACTCCTGACATAAAAAAAATGTATATTTTTGTATGAACTGTGTATGACTTGGCATTGTTTGATTTGAAACATGAACACTGCATAAAGTAAAACTTAACGAAATTGATTTGTTTGACTTTGATCTTTATTATTATATATCCTAGGGATCATACCCATAAGTTTTTATAAAACTTCTTCTGATGCCTCCACATTCATATTGCCTTAATGTAATCTTCGTTTTTCTTATACCTGTTTTATATTTTCTGTATATTCTGTAGTCTCCGTGTATTTTGCTGTTTTTGTTCTTGTACATCTTTAAATATGTAGTGACTTTTTTATGAATTGTGGAAATAAAGACAATTCCCCTGGAATTGTATTGAATTGAATTGAATAAAAACATACACTCTAAACATCCACTTCATTTTAATATTTTCATAGATGACATGCCCATAATTGAAAAAGAAGTTACTAAATTCTTAGGTGTAATGATTGATTCAAATTTAACTTGGAATAGTCATATTAATAAAATTTGTATAATAATAATAATGGTGGATACTTATATAGCGCTAGTCTCGAGAGGCATAGGCATTCTATATAAATTAAAATATTATCTTTCACAAAAGTCACTATTTATGCTTTATAATTCTCTCATTTTGTCACACATAGTACGGGGGAATAGTAATAAGATGAAAATTATGTAAATTTATCGTCTTCAAAAGAAAGCACTCCGTATTTTTACACATTCTCATGATATAGCCCATACTGATCCAATATGTTCTGAATTAAAAACATGACAAATTGTTGATATTCACATTTTTCAAACTGCAATCTTTATGTATAAATTTTGGACAAATACTATACCATTAGCATTTCGAAATAGTTTTGTGTACAATAGTAGTATACATTCATATCCTACACGACACTCATCCGACTTCCATTTAACTAACCCAAAACTGATTATGGCCTATAAATCGATAAGGCACCATTGTCCAGACATTTGGAATGCTTTACCTGACAATATGAAACACTCTGCATCTCTTTATTCATTTAATGCTTCGATGAAAACAATATTTAATATCCAAATATTCATAAACATTATAAGGGTCTTAATGATTGTAATTGTTTGTTTATTTTAATTAATTTTAAGATAACCAGTTCATAAAAAAATAATCAAACACTTATTTCACCTGCACCCACCCACATGCATACACTTGCATTTTGTTTTTCTTTCTTCCTTCCCATTTGTTTTATTCAGATACTTTCTGAAAAAAAATCACTTATGCGTGACACTCTATTTTCCTACATACTCCTATAACAGCGCCATGTACCCCCCCCCCCCCCCCCCCCCCCCCCTCCTCCTGGCTGCTATCGACTCAAGCATTCATGCTGTTGATAGTCTGCCTCTGCATTTATCCTGATTATTTGATTTACATTACATTCAAGTTCTCAATTATATGTATTTTCTTTGTGTATATCAATTGTCACATTTTATGTAAATGAATTATATTCTATATTTGTATTGTTATTTGAAAATGTTGAATTTGATTTTACAATAAATGCAGAAAACATCTGCTAAAAACTTTCTTTTTTTTAAATTATGATGATGATGATGATTATGATAATCACAACGACGACGACGATGATGATGATAATAATGTTAACTAAGACCAAATAATAACTACCTGGTCCACCTGCACCATGAGGTTTGTGAAGGGGTTCGTGATCACCTTCAGGAATTCGACGCTGCAATTGGTCTCGCTGATCTTGAAAGTGCCGACCACGGCGCTGGTCAAGACCTCGAGATATCCGGTCGCCATCTCGAGTGGGAGCAGTACAGCGACGGTCAGGCAGTTGAAGAGGTCGTGCACAGCGGCGCCGCCGAACGCCCGACAAAAATCATCCTGCTCTTTCACCTAGAAATAGTATCCGTAAAAGAAATATATATATCACTAGATAATCTAGATTATTTACTTAATAAGTAATGGGAGATTAAACGCTAACCACTTAGATAACCTGTCGCCATATCTACTTGGATGAGCACTGCTATACCGTCAGGCAGTTGAACAGGTCATGAACCGCTGCACCGCTGAATAGCTATCATCTGAACACGTGAATAAAGTAATTAATAAATACTTGAATTGATACTGTTTTTATATAAATAAATAGAGGCAGCAGGACGACTATGGTCCGGTTATTATTTGAACATGGCCCCGTTGCAGACAGAAATACAATCGATTGTCAACAGCACAAGTTCCACATAAATGCAAGACAGAAAATATGCCATTTTAACCAATCAGATTTGTGCATTTTTAGTCATGCAGCAACGCATCACCGCAAAGCACCAGTGTGTGCCCCCCCCCCCCCTCATGTGCACCCTGTAACCACCATGCTCCCGATACCTTGTGGCACATTAGCTACTTCACAAGCCTTAACTTTCACCGACATATATCCTCTAATTTACAAACTGTGAAGTTATAACGGAGAGTAGACCTTGATCCGAACTATAACATAATGCTTATTTGATTTTGATTTGATTTGAATTTATTCAACCATTAAAAACACACAAATATATACAGCAATGATACATGCATTACAAATCATATAAATAAAGTCGATAATGGTTACGGCCCTTTAAAAGCATATAAGCTTGTCAGTAAGGACCCTGTTTAATTATACAAAACGCAAAAATATTCCATTTGTTTATGAAAGTAGTTACCGTAAACTAAATACTGAAAACTAAATACAAAGAATTTACAATTACAAAGAGCACCCTCAACCCCACCCCCACCCCCCCCCCCCCCCCCTTATGTTATATCCGATTAACTCATAAGTTCATTGTCCGCCAATATGCACTGTAAGAAATATAACATTGCTATATACTTGTACTCTATATAATTATTTACATTATGTTCAGTGGCGGGTAATAAAGTGCGGTCGGACTGAATGGGGAGAGGGTGGGGGCATATTGAGGGGCACCTTACGTATACCTTACGTACTGGGGGAGGGGAGCACTCCCCACCCCTGCCCCCCCCCCCCCCCCCACCGTTTAGGATCATAATACGTATAACTTATGTTACAAATTATTAATAGCCCGGTCACATATCAACGGATTGCGCAAACGGATGTCAAACGGAGAGCTAAATTTTCCATCCGTTCTATACGTTTATTGTCCGTTCCTTGTCCGGTGATGTACGTTGTTCTATGTTTTGTACATGAAGCAATGGAGACGACTTTCATCACCGGATAATTTAATTTCGCAAATTGTCTATTCGTTGGGCATACGTTTCCGATATCCGTTGATATCTGACCGGGCCATTAGGAATTGCAATCCCCCGCCTCACCAAGCGATATTGCAATCATCATCAAAATAATACATTTGAAAGTTTCCAATGATCCGATAAGACGATTACAAAATTAATTGTACCTTTTATCACGTTTTTAACGAGCCACCCACGCGCGTCTCCGTGTGTTTTTAAAGAAAGAAACATGAAAAATGGTTTTAAAGTCATTTACGTTGTGATGCATTTCCTGATATGCATTTCCATATTAGCAAGGTCATGTATTAAAAACATGAATACACCAAACAACATACAAGTTATATAAACATTATCCAGTTTGACGAAGGCCACTGGCCAAAATAATGCTAAATTACATCGTCTCGCGCAGTTTTATATTATGTTTTCTTATTTTTATTTTTTAGCAATTTAGCAATTTTGAAGAACATGATATACAAAATAAAAAAATTCTTGTACTGAGTTTGTATCAAATGTCGTAATTCCAATCTTCCTACTTCCCTTCATCAATAACACATATAAACAAACAGGGCGGTATTATAAAGCATTTTTAATGAATGTGCTCACCCCATTTCAGATTTGAACAGAAATGAAGAATAAATTCATAATTTGTGGTCTGTATTAAACTAGATAGACGTTCGAAGAAGTTAATAAATAACGGAGCAAAATCATGTTAAAAAAAAGAAGATATATTTCACTTCATTAACACAAATATTAACTTGTGCGTTTTCTCATGATCTCGTTAAAGTTCAGCATTTTATTTGAATGGTTATGCCTTAAACATGTTAAAAGGTCAATGTTATTAGGAAAATGCCAGGCTTAACTATCAGAAAGGGCGTAGACCTATATTGTTGTTCGTTTTCTTTTAATCAAAGATTAACGTAATCAGCAGAAATGTCAATAGGCAAATATACCCCCATTCAAGGAGAAACTGAGAGTACTTTTCATCTCGTGTAATACGCATAATTTGAAAGCGATGAATTTTCCATTCAGTTATTAAAGATCATAACAAACGATATTAAAGGTGGTATACGGATCATAGAGTTCTATATGTATATAGCTTTACTATATATACAATTATTTGGTTCGGATCAGTGGCGAACCCAGGATTTTTTCAAAGGGGGGGGGGGGGGGTTATTTCGTCGTCCAAAATTTTCGGGGGGAGGTGCCGGTGAGGATTTTTCGAGGGGGGGGGGGGGGGGGGGGTTTGTCGGTGAAGATTTTTCGAAGCCGAGTCCGAGATCCTTTTAAAATTTTCGAGGCCGAGACCGGGATCCGTCAACAATTTCAAGGCCGAGATCGAGACCACTTGGATTTCGGAGGCCGAGACCATTGGTTATGATGGTCGAGACCACTAAAAGTGGCCTCGAGACCGCTTAAATTTTGTAAAGGGGGGGGGGGTTGAACCCCCCTAAAAAAAATAGCCCTTTTTTATCAAAGGGGGAGGGGGTTGCGGAGTTCAACCCCCACCCCCTTTTGATTAAAAAAAAGGGCTATTTGTTTACCCCCTGGGTACCCCCCCTGGGGACGCCTATGGTTCGGACTCGTAAATCAGGTGCACGGTGCCCTCTTGCGGACGCCTTGGGCATGGTGCGCAAGACACATTGGCTCATCGTTATGCCAGCGCTCACAGACTAGATTATTTAAAATGAAAAAATTAGTTTACACTATATATATATTTACAATATTACATCGAGTTTAAACAGTCATTAAGTGAATTTTTGTACTTCATACAATACATTAAATTGCAATTACAAATTTATTAACACTAACAAAAAAAAAAGCCACGCAAGTATTTGCAATAACGAGCAACAAATCCTTTGTCTCTATGCATAAAATCATCTAGTGAATAAAATAAACACATTCCATTTTTAATTAGTAGTATCGAATGTTTCGAATATCCTATATACACCTTGGGTTTTATCAATCCTTAATTATAAAAATAAAAATGTCCTTTCAAGAAATGAAGTGATATTGCCCTCATTAAAACAAAAACAAAGGGAACATGCTTCCACGTGCAATTGAAAGAAACAAGAACACTTTGCATTTTTGCTCATTACTCTGCCATATAACGTCCAATTAACTTGAAATGTTCACAAAATACCCAGTGGACATATCAGATAACAACAAAATACATTGCATCAATTCCATTCATCACTTTTTGCACATGTCAACAAAGTTACTAGATCCCTTTAACTCCATGAGAATAAGGGCTTTAGCATTCCAGACTCTGGCAGTGATCATACAGGAGGAGCTTACGCATGCGCAGATCATCAAAATGACGTCATCATACTCAAATCCTACCTGGCCAAATGAAACGAGTGTGTTGGTTACAGCGGTTCCAATGTTTGTACCCATGATGATCGGTATCGCATTCTCCACAGTAACTGGAGAATATAAACCATAAAACATAATCATAATTATAAATAGTGTATCAAAAACAATTTATATATCATTCTGGTCCTGGATATAACCCTGCTCAGGGTCCCCTTGCAGAAAGAGAGCAATCGATTGTGAAGCTGCAATAAATTGTAAATCAGATCATGTGACTAAATGAGCAAATCTGATTGGTTGAAATGCACAAATTTTCTGACTTACAATTAATTGCAACTTACAATCGATTTAAATGTATCCCTTTCTGCAACGGGGCCGATAACTAATTGATTTGTCTATAACTTGTATTTTACATAAATTATAGCCTGAGTATTTTCGGGACCAACGGGTTAATAAAGAATATAACAATATGTATAATTGTCATTAAATATAGTGCGTCTCTTAACGGGTCGGTATAGGTCGGTATATAATAAATGATAGTGCGTCTCTTAACGGGTCGGTATAGGTCGGTTTATAATAAATGATCATTATCCAAAGGTGAGTGGAGCAGCGCGGTCCGACTAAATGGGCACACACTCTTGCATTCAATGTATTTAACAAAAAGAATATTTAATATTTTGTTTTGGATTGTTTTGTCACGTAATGGGCTCCCCATGAGCCCCATTGATCCGTTACTACTGATAGCTACATGTGATTATCATGTTCTGACTGGGGGGGGGGGGGGGGGGGGGGGACGGGGGGAAACCCCATCTTGAATAATGTGTGAATAAAATCGATCAAAGATGTAAATCGATCAATTGACCAAAGCAAACATATTCATATCAATATTTCATTTTTTAGAAAGAAAACAATAAACACCTACCGACTTGGGCCGACACCATGGCCACGACCACGGACGTCGTCGTGCTCGAGCTCTGCACGATGACGGTGCCGAGCAGCCCGATCATGAGTCCACACAGCGGGTTCGTCAGGAGCTCGTTGTTGGCGATCACCGCGCCGACGGTCTTGCCGCCGATGAGGGTGAAGCCCAGGGAGAGGATGTCGAGCGCGCAGACGAGCAGGTACAGGAAGCAGAGGAAGAAAATGAATCGAGCCAGCGACGACAAACCGACCTTGAATTTTCCTCTAAATGATAGTTCTAACAACGTGTGAAAAGGGAGAGAGGTATGGGGAAGAAAGAAGCATCAACACTTTAATAACTAGACAGAGTGCACTCACGGAGTGCATACCCCCGCCAACGCCAGGCGCAGAACACACTAACAGACGAACATACGAACACACTAACAGACGAACACACTAACGCGCAAATTAATGTCAGTCTTTGACATGATGATCTGTCTTCAGATAGTGCACAAAAGCAAAGAACCCCTTCAGAAAGATAGAAGAGAATAAATCGATTGAAAGATCAAAAGTAGACAATTATTTTCCCAATATATTGGTGATAGTTCCAAAAAAGGAGGACGTTTTTATAGCAAGACGCGTCAACAAAGAGAAACTATATTATGTATAAAATTGTGTTTGTCTCATTTGACTTATTTTTTCTACACTTTTTTCAAAACAATAACATGACTGTATAAATGATGAGGATGTATAAACAAATAAACAACATTAATATTAGATTTTACACTTTATTACTGACTCATTCGTGTAATATAGAGAAAATGCCGATTATTCAATAGAAATGTTCATACAATTATGTTTTCTTTTATAAAATATACATACTAGTTCATTGAGACTGTAAAATTTCTTGGAATTTACATATATGAAAATATGAAATGGAAAAGTCAAATTAATAAGCTCTGCACCCAAATATCAAGAAATATTGGTGTTTTGAATAGACTATGCGAATTTGTACCACAAAATATTTTATTGATGTTATATAACACATTAGTATTATCCTATTTAAATTATGGAATAACGATCTGGGGATCTTTAAATAAGTATTTATTAGATAGAATATTAATATTACAAAAAAGACTTATACGAATGATATCACATTCCGGTTTTAGATCTCATTCTGCCCCACTTTTTAAAAAATTCAAAGTTTTGCCAGTTTATGAATTGTATAACTACAACCTTGGTATTTTTATGTATATGTATTCTAAGAACTTATTGCCTGCAAACTTCCATTGTTTATTTAATCGTAATATTGATATACATTCCCATAATACAAGAGGAAAACTCAACTATCGTTCTGTTTATGGTCAGTCATCCATCTCACGTACATTGATATCTTATAATGGACCTCTTTTATGGAATAATCTCCCAGAAAATATCAAAAATGTTAATTCACTAAATTCATTTAAATTGAAATATAAAGAGTATCTATTGAATAATTTATGATATACATGTATATATATCAAACCTATGTTAATTTGTAAATTATGTATGAAATTCTTCCTACGCTCCTCCCTTTTCTTTCTACATTATGTTATTATTCTCATGGGGCTATGCTACAAGTCAAATTTGACTTTTTATAGCCTCCCACATTTTCACAATGTACATGTAGTGTTACTTCTTTGTTTGTATTTTTATCGTTTTTATCCTTTGTAAATAATGACATGTATATATGTTGATGATGTGGAAAATAAAGTTAAATTCAATTCAATTCAATAACAAAGTCATATATATATTTGCGATTTCGTTCGAAATAAAAAAAAAAAAATAATAACTAGACAGAGTGCACTCACGGAGTGCATACCTCCGCCAACGCCAGGCGCAGAACACACTAACAGACGGACAGACGAACACACTAACAGACGAACACACTAACACACTAACAGACGAACACACGAACAAACGGGACCGAAAACATAACCTCCTTGGCGGAGGTAATTATGATTGTCTTCAGTAAGTGTGTGGGAGCAAAGAGAGAAAACAACAGGATACAGGAAGATCAGAAGCGAGCCAGCGACGAGTACAGGAACTTCAATTTGTTTTGAAATAATAAAAAAATCCGTGCAGAGAAATAACGTTTATGAAGATAAAATGCTGACAATGTAGTAATAATAATAATATACTGGATTCAAATACCGCCTATCACGATTGATACTCATCTCTAAGCGCTTTACAATGACATTATTACCCCGATCATCGGATGCATTCTGCAATCAATCCAGCACACACAGTGCACGTTTTCCGCCGGGGGAGGGTGAGGGGGGGGGGGGGGGGGGGGGCATTCCAGCAGGGCAACCTTGTAGGCGCACACAATGCTAAGGAACTACCTTCTATCCTTCCGTGCACCCATTTATACACCTGGGTGGAAAGCAGCAAATGTGGATACATTTTCTTGCCGAAGGAAAAACGCGATGGGTATACTCTGGGTTCGAACTCGGGACCTCACGATTGGAAGGCACGTGCTCTACCAAATGTGCCACACCGCGTCCACATGTATTGTATATTTACAAAATTTTACAAAATATTAACAAAATCAGCAATGCGATGGATACGCCTGAAACCAAGAAAGGTAATTACATGACGAAGTAGGAGAAGATGAAGCCCAATAAGAGAAGAAAACAAGCCATTAGCCAAGAGAAGCAGAACAGTTTACACAACTCCTCCCCAATTAAATGTTATGTAGAGAGCAATGACATACCGTATGTCCCAACAAAATTACAATCGGACTTTCTGCAACGATAACTTTAAAGATAGTAGATCAATCATAATGCTATTTCAGGATATGAAACTATATCGTATTACCTTCATCTTGCAGAAAACTCTATTTGATTTGCTTCAGTGGTCATGGAGAAATTGTAATTTTAATTGGGACATACCGTACAATAATGTTGATACAATAGTGCATCTGCACATAAGCGAGCAGTTTGTAAGCAAGTACCTAGGCTTCATTAAAATCAGAAATATATAATACAGAAACGCATAAAAAAGAGGAATGTGACATTCAATTTATCAATTCTTACCACAAAATTTGGGACCAGTATTGCCTACTATGATGGTGGCCCATGGATCCGATTCGTCCACCCTAGTAGTCTCTCTCCCAGCCGCTACATTATTGTTATTTCCCGCTGAGGTGTGTTTACTGCTCAACCTTCTCAGCGCCCCAACCGCCTTGGCCTGGTCATCGATGTCCACTGCCGTGCTGTATGATGATGATGAACATTTCCTCATCGTCACGGCCGTCGCCGTCGCTATCGAAGACTCATTTGCTTCGAAACCCGTGTTAACGACCCCCTCTTCATAATCACTGCCATTGGAGAAGTGTCCGCCTGATATGGTGAAAATTGCACCGTTAACGATTATACCCTTGTTGCTACCACTGTGGTTGCTATCAAAACTCATGTTGTAGCTATCGTTGCAAGCAATGTTAGTGGTAAAACCGTTACAGTTGCTGATGTTGGTAGTCATGGTGTTGGTGGCGATATAAACGCTATTGGTGGCACTGTTGCTGTCAACATCGTCGCTGTTCGCGTTGTTGCTGTTAAAACTGTCACGGTCACTGCGAACATTGTTCCTTTTTAATTTGCCGTTGTTTAAGTCACCACCGTTGTTCACGTTTCCGTTCATCGCTGACAATTCCATCATCAAACTGGTTGCATTTCTGTTCAGTTCAGTCCATCACCTAACCCTGGGTGACGACAATTTGAAGAAGAAAATCGCAACAACAGAAAATTTCCCATCAATATGTTTAAGAGCACATTGACACACAAATCTGCAGCAATTACTTTGTTCTTCCTTCCACAGCTTAACAAAAAGTTAAATAAAATAATTATGTCGAGGCCGTATAAGCCATTCGTGGGCGGCATAATCCCCAACGAGGCGTTTGGGATGAGGTGAATGCACGATAGCGCACGAACCAAGACGTCTTCACATGCAGCACACATAGTGGACATGCAATCGAAAAGCATCGTTACTATGGCAACGCATCTCCTCGTTTGCTGATACCTCCACTACCCATGAATACAAGTATTTAGGGACGTGCGCGGCGCGCGCTTGTAGCAAATGGCTAATCACGATTCGCCGATTCTCGAATACGCATTTTACGCTGAACCTCTCGCGTGTGCCAAGATGGCTGCGCAGATGTTGAGTTTACAACGCGTAACCTATTGCCTTTAATACTAGGCCCATTCTCACTGGTTTAATTGGAGCGATTTGCATCACGATCAGAATTTCGAAATTATTTGCGCCCGTTCACACAGGCTTATTCATGTTATTTAGCGCGATTTGTATCGCGATCAGAATTTCGAAATTGTTTTTCTGTTGACCGTTCACACACGCAGCGCGCACCAAATAATCACGATAATTCCAAATAATCGCGATGATTTTTGAAAAATCGCAGAACTTATCGTGATTTGCATCGCGATCCTCATCGCGATTATTTTCAAAATTGTGGAATGACAATTTTACGAGAAAAAACACGTTTTAATTCGAATGCAAAGAAAATATTTTCGAATGACCGTTATAGGAATACAGATTCGGCGAAATGTTATGAATAGCGACCCTCTTCTCGTATTATGAATAGCGACCATGTTCTTATGAATAGCGACCCTCTTCTCGTATTATGAATAGCTACCCTCTTCTCGTATTATGAATAGCTACCCTCTTCTCGTATTATGAATAACGACCCCTAATTTGTATAATGAATAACGACCCTCTTCTTCGATTATGAATAGCGGTCCTTATGAATAAGGATACTGGGTAATAGATAATTACCAGCAAAGAAATACAAAAGAAAATTTCCTTTGCGTGACATTTTTTTAGAATAAAGACTGTTTGCATGTATCATTACATTTTTCGAGTGCGAAGCACAACATAAAATAAAGTCGGTGGATGCGGGTAGTTAAAATATAAAAAGAGTATTCGAAAAACAAGTATCTATTGACATCATTGGGGTGCTCATTAGAGGTGCTCGAGCACAGGAGCTCCCTCGCTACGCCAGTGGTGATTGAAGGTAATACATTGCTAAAAGAATAAAAGCAAATATTTGAGACATTTTTTTCTCTGATATTTTTGTAGCCTGTGACATTTGTTTCGTCGAACATGTTTATCACTGAATTGTTTTACTCGATGCGTGCAACATGAAATCTGTTGTCAACACAACAATAATGGAAATTATGTATTGTCATAACTTACATTAATGATGACAATGGCGCCAAGTAATTTGTATCATAATGTGTCTATAGTATAATAATGTAATAATATACTCGATTTATATAGCGCATAATATGATTGATAATCATCGCTAAGCGCTTTACAATGATATTATTACCCCCGGTCATATAGGATGCAATGCAAACCAGCACACATTGTGTGCACCATCTCCATTCCCTGTGGAGCATTCCTTCCAAGCGGCTCATGGGCATTCAGAAGATCCTTCACATATATGCTTTCACCTCCTACCGGGTTCCCATTTATACACCTGGGTAGAGAGCAGCAATTGTGGATAAATTGTCTTACTGAAGGACAAAAGCAGTGGGCAGGGTTCGAACTTGGGATCTCATAATCGGAATGCGCGCGCTCTACCAATCTTGACAATAGGAGACAATAAGATTGTAATTTGTAGGTTCTTTGGGTTCCGCTTTATTATTGTCCAAGCAGGGAAAATACCGACGTATAATGAAACATTCACTTTCGCATAATTTTGATGACTTTCGGGGAAGGGGGGGGGGGGGGGGGGGGGGGCTAGCCCCCGCCTCATAAGCCTAAGGAATTGAAGATGTCATTTATGAGGATTGGCTCGTGTTAGTTGCGTGTTCATGAAGATGTCAATGTGTGTCTATTCATGTTAGATGCGTGTTCATGAAGATGTCAATGTGTGTGTCTATTCATGTTAGATGCGTGTTCATGAAGATGTTAATGTGTGTGTCTATTCATGTTAGATGCGTGTTCATAAAGATGTCAATGTGTGTCTATTCATGTTAGATGCGTGTTCATGAAGATGTCAATGTGTGTGTCTATGCATGTTAGATGCGTGTTCATGAAGATGTCAATGTGTGTGTCTATTCATGTTAGATGCGTGTTCATGAAGATGTCAATGTGTGTGTCTATTCATGTCATTTATGAGGATTGGCTCGTGTTAGATGCGTGTTCATGAAGATGTCAATGTGTGTGTCTATTCATGTCATTTATGAGGATTGGCTCGTGTTAGATGCGTGTTCATGAAGATGTCAATGTGTGTGTCTATTCATGTCATTTATGAGGATTGGCTCGTGTTAGATGCGTGTTCATGAAGATGTCAATGTGTGTGTCTATTCATGTCATTTATGAGGATTGGCTCGTGTTAGATGCGTGTTCATGAAGATGTCAATGTGTGTGTCTATTCATGTCATTTATGAGGATTGGCTCGTGTTAGATGCGTGTTCATGAAGATGTCAATGTGTGTGTCTATTCATAGCATTTAT
Source organism: Echinarachnius parma (assembly GCA_037951105.1). NCBI lineage: Eukaryota > Metazoa > Echinodermata > Echinoidea > Clypeasteroida > Echinarachniidae > Echinarachnius > Echinarachnius parma. The sequence continues at coordinate 142,981 of JBAMJV010001683.1, read as the reverse complement.
GAGGATTGGCTCGTGTTAGATGCGTGTTCATGAAGATGTCAATGTGTATGGCTATTCATGTTTAGTTAATTGTCATCATGCACCAAGTCCATTGAATTTCTTATTGATTTTTTGAAATGTTGTTCTGATGATATAAACGTAGAGAATCGTTGCTTTCCAAAGCCATTGGATTTAGTTTGTGGTTCCATCGCTACATTTTATTGTTTACATTGTGCCTTAAAAAAAACCCACCAAACTGAACTGAACTAAAGTGCCTTTGGCCCATGATGTTTGATGACCTTTCGGGGGGCCGGGGGGGGGGGGGGGGTGCATTCCCCTAGCCCCCTCCTCATACGCCAATAGAATGGAAGATGACATTTATGAGGATTGGCTCGTGTTGGATGCGTGTTCATGAAGATGTAGAGATGTGTGTATTCATGTTGAGTAGATTATGCACCATTAATTCTTTGAGCTAAGTATCCATCATTTGAAAATGCTGTTGTGGTTGGTTGAGAGAGAGAAAGGCACTAATACACTGTTTGTACTTCGGAGATAATCAGACTTTAAAGGGGTAGTACAGTTTTGGTAAGGCTGAGCTATAGTAACCAAATCCTGCACAATAACATTACAAACAAATAGTTATAACTCCATCGTGCTCGAAAGGTATAGACAATTACACACGACTAAGTAAAAAGCCTTTTATCATTGAAAAAGAGCCATTGAAACACAAGAGGGCGCTCTCTAAAAAAGCATTGGTTTCAACCATTTTTCATACAAAAGTATGCATGTGTTGTTTTGTAGAAGTAATGATAAAATAGACAGATCATCAACAACTATTTAAAAAACTCTTTTGAAAATATTTGAAAAAGGGTAAGGATTAATAATACTAAATGTGTTACTCATTGCGGAAATACATTTAGTATCATTAATAATATCGCTAATGATATTAGTTTGTCTCGCAATGTAAGGTCAACAAGGAATCTAAAGATCACGACATTTCGTGCGCCGCTGCAGTGTAAGGATTTTTTCAATAAAAAATATAAAAAATCATCGAATAAATGTGGGCCCCAGATTTATTCCGATCGGACATATTTATTGATATTTCAGCAGTTTCTGAACCAATTTTGATCAAAAAAAGTTTATTCTGCCTTTGAAATTGTATGCTCTTTCAAATTTTACACTCAGTTTTTCATTATCTCACAACAAATTATTTCATGCAGCGCCCTCTATACCAAAACTGAACTACCCCTTTAAAGTTCCATTATATATCTTTTTATTTGTTGAATGTTCCTTAAAGTATACATCATCTGAACATTTCGAGAAAAAAAGGAAATCAAGTAGAGGAGGCTACAAGAAGTTGTGTGTAACTCAATTTAACCAAAAATCGACTTAAAGGGACTGAGTAACATTGTCCAAATCCTCAAAATTGAATTGGAATTATAGCGGTTCCCTCATACCTTGTTGTATTCGTATTAACAATACAAATATGGGACAGGTTTCGGTTTTTCAAATTTCCATTTCGTTAAAAAGATATTTACGATTGAAGTGTTCAGATGTTAAATTATCCACTGGACCGCGAAAACCGTGTACATAGTGAGTGCAATGAGTTAGTGAATATCACTTTGCATTTGTGCTCATTACTCGGCCTTATAACATCCATTTAACTTGAAATGTTCACACAACACCCAGTGAACATATGAGATAACAACAATATACATTGTATCAACCACTCATCGCTGTTTGCACATGTCAACAAAGTTACTAGATCCCTTTAACGCCCTTCTCACTCTCCCCCGTCGATTTATTAACGACACATTAGAGATATTGAATAACATCAAACAATAATCAGCAGCATGTTATGTACTTTATGCTATGAAACAAATACAATTGAATACTAGTAGTATATTACAATTTCGATTTCTTGCACTCGGCTGAGAAGGGCCGTTTTATGGTACATTAACAAAACTGTAAACAAAATATATATGCTGTAACATTTTATAATTTGCAAGAATTATGATGCATGCTTGGGAACAAATTATAATACAATGGAACGACTGTGTGACAGGTTGATAGAGAAGAAATTGATTAAGGCCCGGTCACATATCACCAGACAGCGTAAACGGAAGCCCAACGAATTGAACATTGGGAAAGCAAATTAGCCGGTGGTGAATGTTGTCTACATTGCCTCATGCACAAAACATTCCGCCGGATAGAGCAACGTTCATCACCGGACAAGGAACGGACAAGAAACGCATACGAACGGATACGAGCGGATTGAAATGGTAACTCTCCGTCGGGCATCCGTTTACGCCATCCGATGAGATGTGACCGGGCCTTTAGATTGACGGTTATTGTGGCTGAATATCATGTTAGGTCATTATAATCTGTTCTGTTCTCTTATAGCAGGTTTCTTTCCAATTCACATTAGAATCATCTGCATCGTGGAGGGTGCCTAAGGAATTTATGCCATTTAAAACTTTGCATTTATTTAAATGTACATTACTCGTAGAACGAAAAATGTGTGTTTTATACAGGAATGGCAGATTGAACATTGTGGGTGTATTATGTCGGGATGTATACAGGAATGGCAGATTGAACATCGTGGGTGTTATTATGTCGTTGATCTATATAATTTTGTTTTATATGTATATCGTGCAAACCTACTGACCCACTTATTTCATTACTTGGTGCATTGCATACAATACACATTCCTAAACTGGGTTCCAAAAGAAACTTATCACTTCTTCAGAGCGACACACATTAAAATCCAAAGCATACAAATTAATCATAATTGGTCATAGATTAGCTACAATACCCCTTAGCAAGCTCATCTAAAAAAAAATTATGTTTGCTTTAGTCAACAAAGAATAAAATAAGGTGAAATCGCAAGAGGTCATTTTTCAAAAATCACAGAAACTGCTCGCCTTCCGGGCACAGAGCTCGGTACGGACAATAGGCAGTCTAGTGGTTACATAACCCGCTTTGAAGTTGAATGAATAGCTATTGAAAGTTCTGAATAGACCGCCTTTCGTGGAGGTTCGCAGCGAGCAGTTTCTGTGTTTTTTAAAACTGACCTGCAGTAATTCCATCGCATTTTTCTCTTTTTTGGCAAAATCAAATTTTTAATTTTTAAAATATGCTTCATAAGGAGAATAATAGCTAATCTGTGTCTAAATATGATTCAATTTGATGCTATGGATTTTAGTGAGCGTAGATCTGAAAAAGTGATAAGTTTCTTTTGGAGCCCAGTTTATATATAACTGATATAAAGACTCGTTTTATGCTATGGTCACAACCCCAAAAAGTAGCCTGCTCGGCGGCCGGGCGGCGAGTTTTTAGCCAAAATCGCTCGGTCACCGAGCGGCGGCCGCCCAGGCACCGCTGGTTTTTAGGCATCGCTCGGTCGCCGCTGAAGTTTTAGCGCGGAGTTAAAATTTGGGCGGCGCCTGCTCACTTTTCACTCGCCGCCCAAAATACGCTCGGTGGCCGAGCGGTCGCCGCCCGGGCACCGACCTAATCGAGCGGTCGCCGTCGAGCGATTTAGGTCAAAATTTGGTAAAATAGGTCATCGGCTGCCGAGCGGTCGCCGCCCGGTCGCCGCTGGGAGATCAGTCGGTCACCGGGCGGCGACCGCTCGGCAGCCGATGACCAACTTGACCTATTTTTGACCTAAATCGATCATTGTTTGGTATGTATATAGGCGCTCCACAAAAGTGTGTGTGTGTGTGTGTGTGTGCGTGTGCGTGTGCGTGTGTGTGTGTGTGTGTGTGTGTGTGTGTGTACGCATATACACACACGAACACACACACACACGTACAAACACACACACACACACACACACAATACATACGAGTCTACATTTAATCATATCATTTTACTCTTTCATGTACCACCGCACTATGCGCTTTAAAATTAATGTAAGAACGGCCCAAGTCCTGAATTCTGAAAACGATTTTAGGCTAAAATTTATTCTATCTACGTCATATCTACGTCACTAAAATATGACACTGTACTTAAAGGGATAGTTGAGTTTTGGTAGAGAGGGCGCTACATACAATGATTTTTTGTGAGATAATGAAAAACTGAGTGAAACATTTTAAAGAGCACAATATTTTAATGACAGAATAAACTTTATTTGATCAAAATCGGTTCCGAAACGGCTGAAATATCCATAATCATAGTCATTTGTAATAAATGTGGGGCCCCACACTTCAATAATTTTGAACCAGCCGTTAACAATTCAAAAAAATGCTTCCTCTTTTCAAAAAGTAACAAAATAGGTATTTAAATAGTTGTTGGTTATTTCTCTATCTAATCACTATTTCCACAAAGAATCACATGCACAATATTGTATTCAAAATGGTTGAAACCGATGAGTGTTTAGAGAGCGCACTCTGACGTTTTAACGGCTCTTTTTGAATGATAACATGATCTTTACTAAGTCATATGTAATATTGTGTTCCCTTCTAGAATAACTACAGTATTAGTTTGTAGTCTAATGATGCAGGTTTTGGTTACTAAAATTCAGTTTCACCAAAACTGTACTCTCCTTACCAGAACTCAACTATCCCTTTAAAGTGATACCTGTAAAGTGTCAGATATTGCACAAAATGACATTTGAGACTGCAATCCTATATCAATATCATTGTAAAATACAATTGAAAGATTTGTGAAAGTTTGAAAGAAAACGAGCACTGTTTACCTAGTGAAAAAAACGAATATTGAGTTCATATTTTATCACCGAATACTGATGGTATGCCAAACATTGTCACAGGAATAATCAGCCGTTTGAGATATTCGCACCCGTGTATGTTTACAGACGTAGTACAGAATTAATGGAATTCGCGTTCAAAGTTCAATCTCCGGAATGTTCCCACGCCGCCACGCGTGCTGCAATGCGGACGCGTTTAGCTATGACTATTCAAAACCTGTTGATCAACGGTTTTGAAATAATGATTTTCAATGATAATTATCTTCATACCAAAGGGGCATTTGAAAAAATCTAACCCTATTTTATTCTTCTCTTACCATAAGCTAAACAACACGGCAGAAGAGAAACGAGGAAGCTCCAAGTATTTTTCGTGGAGTTAGACACTTTACAGGCATCACTTTAAGGAATAGCGACTTGCGAAAACATATTTTAGTGACGGAGATACATGTATGACGTAGATACAATTTTAACCTAATTTGAACTTAAACTGGTTTTCAGAATACACCCCACTAGTCTTACATTTTAACTTTACTGCAAATTAAAGACTCTTCATTAAAAAAAGAAAAAAAGAATAAGGTACAAGGAAAGATCAGTGTAAATTCAGTTAATTTTGAATTTCTTTTTCAGGTGACAAATCATACAAACAAGGCAATTACCGTAATGTTTCTCGCCCGCTTGCGCACTTTTGGTTACAAACAAATACAAGGTTGTATAATTATCAAACATTATAAAGTCCTGCAGGTAAACTTTCACATTTACCATCGAACGCCATCTGTACGGGAACCCAGGTTGCCCGTGATAAATCCCCGGCGGAGCCCGGCGGGTCGCCGCCGGTACGCCTACGGGACACCTACAGGTGACCCGCCGATCGCCGGGCGATTTCTTAAGAATCAGCCGGTGACCGGTGGGAGACCGCTCGGGAACCGGTGGGTCATCGGTCGGTCACTGCCGGGACGCCGCGCGGAGAAACTCCCAAATTTAGCCCAGTTGTGACCTAAAAATCGACCGGTGACCGGCGGGACACCGACAGGGCACTGCCCAGGCACCGGTGGGGCTCTACAGCCTGCTCGACTTCCCCAAAATCGTTGGGCGATGCCTAAATTCCAGCGGCGACCGAGCAGGCTACAAATCGACCGGTCGCCGCTCTGAGTTGTGACCGTAGCATTACAACTGGTATTACAACATGCAATTAAGACCGTTCTAAAAATATTTGTATCTGGGTGACACAGAATCGCTGAATCAAAACAATAACATATTTTCTGTTCGATGATGTGGACGTTTTACTTGTTACTGGTGCAATAGTTTGTTACCACTCATGTTGATTATTCATACATTTATTTATTTTTAAAAAAGAGAGCAACTATAATAAACGATTTGTCATCTAGATTCAAATTGTTTCACTTTAGTCTGAGAATATAGCTGTAGCATTGAATAATAATAATAATAATAATAATAATAATACATTACATTCATATAGCGCATCATATAAATAAACATCTCTATGCGCTTTACAGGAATATATTACAACAAATTACAGTAACAAAATTATCATAAACATATAAATCGAACATATACACATAATTATACACATTTTGGAATTGCATCATTGTCCTATTCAGGGGGAAATCAAATTTATTTTCATTTCTTCATCATTTTTGTCGTGATTATGAAGAACATTGAGAGAACATAGTTTTATACACACCTCCGGCGCACGTGATATCATTAATTTGCTTATACAAGGAAAAAACACTTTAATAATTATTATAATTCATCCTTTCTATACATAATATGAATTTAACTTCGACATTGATTGTAATTTCTTCTCGTTATCAATATTCTGAGCATGCTCATTTGCAGCTATTCTTATATAATATACGAATCTAATCACATTATGTAACGAAGATATAGTTATGATTATGAAAGTGTTCATTTTGTGTATTAACAAATGAAATTACCTCTGTCAGAGGTGGGTATTACAATTAGGTTCTCTCGATTTTATTTTTTTCAAGGGACTTAGTAACATTGTCCAAATCGTCAAAAACTTACTTGGAACTCTAGTGGTTCTCTCATACCTTGTCATATTCATATTAACAATAACAGCACGGGACAGGTTTCGGTTTTTCAAATTTCCATTTCGTTCAAAAGATATTTACGATTGAAGTGTTCAGATGTGAAATTGTCTACGAGATAATTTCATGCCGTGTACAAAATAAGTACAATGAGTTAGTGAATATCACTTTGCATCTTTGCTCATATCTTAGCCAAACAACATCCAATTAACGTGAATATTTCACACATTACTTTGTGGACATATCAAATCACTCCAATACATATTTTATTAATCACTCATCACTTTTTGCACTTGCCAATAAAGCTACTAGATCCCTTTAAGGATTTCACGTACGAAAAACCGGCATGCAGATACACTCGTGCATAAAATAGCCTACATGCAACTAGAGCCCCTTTATAGTAAGAGTTGCGACATATATTGTTCACAAAATGGATACAAAATGGCGAAAGGAATTTAAACCACTGAACTGAATGCTCAAAGAGGTTCAGTCATAGTTTAGCGCATTGTTGAACTCAGCATTTCTGTATGCAGTAACCTAAAACAGCTGTCGCCATTTTGTATCCATTTGTGCACACCAGTTGTCGCAACTCTCTCTATAAAGGGACTCTACATGCAACCATTGGTGTAATACATATAGGCGCTTGGGCGTTTGGGGACGTTCTATTGGTGTAATACATAGGCGCTTGGGCGAATGGGGGCGTTCTTTTCAGGGGGGCCGAGGTCTTTTGCCCGAATTTTCGAATTTTTACCTGACAATAAAAAAAAAAGGGTTCTCGCCTCGTTATTGCCCGATGATGACATGTTTTCAATTGTTTACTCCAAAATAACGCGATTTTGCCCGAATATGAGATAATTTTGCCGAGGGTAACATGACACTGCCCGAATGTATCATGATATTGCCTAAATATGACTTTTCCCGAATATTACATTATTTTGCCCGAATATGACTTGATTTGTACAAATTTGAGGTGCGTTTTGCCCGAATATGGCCGTTTTCAAAACCCCAGCATGGGGTTGCTGCCCCCAGCCCCCGCCTCCTATACGCCTATGTATATATATATAGGCATCACGAAATATGAAAGATAATTAAATATTATCTGATGTTGTACCCGTTTACATTACATTACTAAGAGGTGGATAATTAAATATAATGGGCCTATATTTCGTTATAATTCTCTTATTGTGCATGTGGATCTCTTTACTGATGAGCGAAAGTACAGTCGCTCGCTTGTAGTTATTTCCATTCTTTTTTTTTTGTATTTATTTTTGTTTTTTGTTTATATATCACAAAAATACAAAATATATAAGAACAAAAAAATGTATTTGAACAACTTTTCTGATACGTGCGGTTTACGGGTACACCATGTGAGATGGGTGGATTGGTAGTTCCTGAAAAGGACTATGGTAGTCCTAGAAAGGACTGTTGGTGTAGTTCTGAAAAGAACTGTTGGTATTCTTTCTAGGAGAGTTCTTAAAAGAACTGTTTGTAGTCCTAGAAAGGACTGTTGGTAGTCCTATAAAGGACTGTTGGGGTAGTCCTGAAAAAGACTGTTGGTATTCTTTCTAGGAGAGTCCTAAAAAAGACAATTGGTAGTCCTAGAAAGGACTGTTGTTAGTCCTAGAAAGGACTGTTGGGATAGTCCTGAAAAGGACTGTTGGTATTCTTTCTAGGAGAGTCCTAAAAAGGACAATTGGTAGTCCTAGAAAGGACTGTTGATAGTCCTAGAAAGGACTGTGGTATTGCGAGGAGAGGGTGGATGGTAGGAGGGACTCGACGTTTCGAATAGGTTGACTATCCGTCGTCAGGAGTGGGGATCTGTTGGCGTGCGCGGCTATAAGGGTAGGGGTTGCGGACGCGGGTGACGTACTATCGATTGGGAGCGCTATCGGCGACGCGTTGTGTGTGCTGCCGACGCTGGCGGCGCTGTAGTCTCTCGGCTCGCTGGGTGCGGACGTGGGTGACGCAAGGCTGCTCTGCGGCTGGCGGCGGTTGATACTCGGCTGGCTGGCTGGCTGGCTGTTGACGCTGGCGGCGCTGTAATCTCTCGGCTCGCTGGTCGCGGACGTGGGTGACGCAAGGCTACTCTGCGGGTGGAGGCGGTTGAAGTTCGACTGGCTGGCTGGCTGGCTGTTGACGTTGGCGGCGCTGTTCTGATGTTGCTGCACAGAAATACAATATAAATACTAGAACCCCAACTGAATAAGCGTATAGCGTTTTAACCACAGAAATAGGCCACACCTTTATCAGCAAGTTTTTGAAAATACGCACCGAATGCCATGCAAATGAGGTAGTACGTCAGATTTTTTTCATTTGAATAAATTATCAGACGTGGATTCATTGGATAAATTAACACATTACGCAAATAGCTAAAGTAATTACGCATTGCGCACTTGCAGTTGCCATGGCATTTAAACACGCACTTCTCAGCAAAATTGCGCTTCATAATACCAAAGACGCTTAAGTATTCTAATTCATCTCTATTATTTTTATTACGCGCAGTACTAACAGTTACGCGATGTCATGTATTTAATTGCGCACAGTCAAGAAACAGGGGATTTCCCTACTAGGATCAAAATATTGTTTTTCATTGTGACGTCATAACAGAGGCATACCATAAATTCGTGCGTGATAATTGTGAAGTTCGCGCCCGCGCATTATTATGAATGAATTTACGCTAATATTACCATGGCAGCCAGTCGAATTAACATAACAATCGGTGGTTCTCTTCATTACAAATTTGGCCAACTTCCATTTTGAGTTGGGGGGGCCTGTGTTGCTGCATGAGCGTCAGAAAATATTTGAGCGCAACAGGACATATTACGCCAATGCACAACCTATATGAGTGCGGTATATAATATGCATATTGATAATATACTGGTCATAGCTGGTACAGAGAAAACAAAACAAAACATTAATCATATTGAATTTGTAAGTTTATCAGTCGCGTATAGCTAGAAATTGCCCATTGTCTGTTTGTTTGTTTGTGTTCGTGTGTGTGTGTGTGTGTGCGTGTGTGCGTGTGTGTGTGGGTGTGTGCATAGACGCTTAATGGAAAGACCAACCACCGTACAATTATCCTGTACAAAGTGAATGGGCAGAGCGCGATGTTCAAAATGAACACGCACTTTGATACGCAGGCTTTTCAATAACAATACTTAATTCGCCTGACTAAAAATAGTTTCAAGAAGACGTGATAAATTTGACGACCCCAAATTTGCATATCGCGCGTGAAACTTGTTTTGCGCACTTGGGTACGCGTTCAATTATAAAGAATTAAATAAAGACAGTGCGCGGACTGAGCGCGCGTTAACATTATATTATGCGAGTAGCAGGGGGGTGTCACTCTGCCAGAGTGCCGCGATTTTTGGTCACCGGAAGGAATACCACTCCAGGTTGCATTATGGGCTACTTGGGAACTACGTAAACCAATCACAGAGCAGTTCATACGCGTCGTCACCGGATCGAGGTCAATAAAACAAGTTCATATGCATACGTCACCATGGATCCCATTGTTCTCATAAGCGTGATAAAATCTAGGAAAGTGCGCAGGAAAATAGGCGCGATAGTCTACGCACTTCATAGCATGATGATTGGTCAAGTCTTTCTAGGTCACTACGCGATGACGTCTAGTGGTATTCCTCGGAAGCTTCAAAAATCGCGTCACTCCTCCATCTTGCCCATGTACAAAGTCTATTGGACACGTGACTTGCGCGCGATAAGTCGGCCTTGTAGTTAGAAACGGGTTGGTTTGTTTATTCATAATTCTATGGCGAGTAGCCATCATAGGCGTACCATAGAGTAACTATAATATAACCCCCCCCCCCCCCCTTTGACCCCAAAATGACTGTTTTGGGGGGTTTGAACCCCCCCCCCCCCCTTTCAAATTGTAAATGGTCTCGAGACCAAATTTGAGCGGTCTCGACCGTCATTTTCGATGGTCTCGGCCTCGAAAAGTGCAAAAAAACCGTGGTCTCGGCCTCGAAAATTGCAAAAAAAAACGTGGTCTCGGCCTCGAAAAATGCGAAAAACAGGGGTCTCGGCCTCAAAAAGTGCAAAAAACCGTGGTCTTGGCCTCGAAAATGTCAAAAAATCATGGTCTCGGCTTCGAAAATGTGCTAGGACTACCCCCCCCCCCCCCCCCCCCCCCAGTGGCGGACACAGGGGGGGGGGGGCAGGGGGCCCGGGCCACCCCCCTCCCCCCCCCCCCCCCCCCCCCCACAGCTATAAAAAAAAAAATGAAAAAAAATACTAAAGACACTGTCCATAAATTCCTGGTCATCCCTATCTCTATACCTTTGATTATTATTATTTTTTCTTAAAGGGACATTTTCCCCAACATATAATCACCTTTGATTATGTTCTCTAAACATTAAAACACAATTTCATGCAAATACGACCAACATTGGCCTTTTGAGCAAGGGATGAGCATCATTCAAAGTCACTCGCTGTATGGGATAATCCCATTCATCGCGAACACCAAGGAGGGTGCCATTGATGTTTATGAAACTCGGATCGCTCTAAAATGTGACGTCAAACCCTAACTACTCTTTTTGTTGGCTCACGTTTTGCCTTGTGTTTGTGCACAAACCCCGCGAGCTGCGAGAGCTAACAAAAAGAGGCCAAGCTTGTTTGTTCGGGTTTGACGTAGCATTTCGGCGTGAACAATTCAAAATCCGGGTTTCAAAAAATATAATGGCAGCCTCCATGCTATACGCGATGAATGGGATTAGCCCATACAGCGATTGACTTTGAATGATGCCCCTCCTTTGTTCAGAGGGCAAACATTGGACATAATTTGCATGAAATTATGTTTTAATGTGTATAGAAATAAATCAAAGGTAAATAGATGATGGGGAAAATTTCCCTTTAAGCAAAATATACTTTCAATAAAAGGATACTTGAATTATTTGTGTGTAACATGATAAATTTCTGCAGAGTGAAGGCCAAATCATTTTATTCGCAGTGCACGCGACATAATTTGTTATGGCACTCCTGATTGGTTAAAAGTAGGGTACGAGCAAGAAGAGAGAAGGAAAAACCAACAGAAAATTCGATGAAAAATACCGTATACGGAAAGGGCCGGTCGTGTGCAGTACAATGGCAACACATGTTTTTGTTTGTTTGTTTGTTTTGTTTCCGGCGTGCAGCGCAGCGCAGCCCGCTCGCATTCGTATATAATATTCTACAACCTCGGGTGTTTATATATTACCCTTCAAAACGCAATATCATAACACATAACACGAATATACCCATACAATAATATTGAAATAAATGGCAATTTCCAATGTTAAATTGCTAAAATTGTCAAGCTCGCTCCGCTCGCACTCGTATATATATTATATTCTACAACCTCGGGTATATATATTACCCTTCAAAACGCAATATCATATTACATAACACGAATATACCCATACAATACTATTGAAACAAATGGCAATTTTCGATGTTAAATTGCTAAAATTTTCAATCTCGCTCCGCTCGTATTCGTATATATATTATATTCTAAAACCTCGGGTGTTTATATATTACCCCTCAAAACACAATATCATAATACATAACACGAATATACCCATACAATAATATTGAAACAAATGGCAATTTTCAATGTTAAATTGCTAAAATGTTCAAGCTCGCTCCGCTCGCAGTCGCATGTATAATATTTCATAAACTCGGGTGTTTATATATTACCCTTAATAACGCCATATCATATGTCATAGACGAATATACCCATACAATAATATTGAAACAAATGACAATTTTCCGATGTAAAATTGCTAAAAAATTTAAGCTCGCTCCGCTCGCATTCGTATATATATAATATTCTACAACCTCGGGTGTTTATATATTACCCTTCAAAACGCAATATCATAACACATAACACGAATATACCCATACAATAATATTGAAACAAATGACAGTTTTTTATGTTAAATTGCTAAAATTTTCAAGCTCGCTCCGTTCGCATTCGTATATATATTATATTCTACAACCTTGGGTATTTATATATTACCCTTCAAAACGCAATATCATATTACATAACACGAATATATATTGAAACAAATGGCAATTTTCGATGTTAAATTGCTAAACTTTTCAAGCTCGCTCCGCTCGCAGTCGCATATATAATATTTCATAAACTCGGGTGTTTATATATATATTACCCTTAATAACGCCATATCATAAGTCATAGACGAATATACCTATACAATAATATTGAAACAAATGGCAATTTTCCGATGTTAAATTGCTAAAATGTTCAAGCACGCTCCGCTCGCATTCGTATATATGTAATATTCTGCAACCTCGGGTGTTTATATATTACCCTTCAAAACGCAATATCATAATACATAACACGAATGTACCCATACAATAATCTGGAAACAAATGGCAATTTCCGATGTTAAATTGCTAAAATTTTCAAACTCGCTCCGCTCGCTCGCATTATTCATATTTATGCAAATTACCTTAAAATAATTGAAGACTATTCACTGTTTTTCTATCATTTGAAAACTTAAGAATTTCACCTCCGATATGCACCAGATTGCTCCATTCTAGTGTAAAAATTGCCAAAGCTCCCTGGTGTGGGAGGGGGGACACCCCCCTCCCACACCCTCCCCCGCTCGTCCGCTTCGCTCCGGCGCTCGGGCGCTTCGCGCCCTCAAAGTATAAAAATTCGCCCCCCTTAGAAAATACCCTGGCGCTACCCCTGCATCCCCCGATTCTGCATGACTTTGTAGAGCCCTAACTACCTAACCTGCAGATGCGTGACCTGGAAGTTTGGATCGGTAATTACGCGCATGCGCAGATTAATTACGAACTGGCTTATTGGTTACTAAAAATATTAGCCACCCCAATAAAATAACAAAATTCCGCCACCAATGGTTATGCCAGGCTTAGTTGGTGTTACTTGTATGTCCGGTATTGTTTTATTTATAGAAATTTAAACGGGGGAAAACATTTTTTGTTTCTTATATCCGTTATTCTCTCTCATTTTGATTCGGATGAATGGTAAAGAAAAGGCAAAGATGGATACAAAAAATACCCAGCAAAGTATGCACCAAATCCCACCATTTGATCATAAAAATTGCAAAAGCTCCACACCGTGTGAGGGGGGGGGGGGGGGGGGGGGACACCCCCTCCCACACCCTCCCCCCCCCCCCCCCCCCCCTTCCCCCGCTTACAGGATTCACAACCACTTGGTCTTGGTCTTGGTCTCGGACTCGTAAATTTTGGACCGGACCTGATGTCTCGGTCTCGAAAATGTCGAAAATTCACAGTCTCGGCTGCGACAATTTTCTACGACTCCCCCCCCCCCCCCCCCCCCCCCCGTCCCGCTTACAGGTTTCTCAACCACTGGGTCTTGGTCTCGGCCTCGAAAATTGTGGACCGGACCTCTAAAATTTTGAACCCCCCCCCCCCTTTTTTTTAAAATCCTGGGTACGCCACTGGTAGCCATTGCCATTGCCATTGCCATTTTGACATGTACTTTCAAAAAAATGCCTCATGAAATTACCATTTAAGCATAGAGTAATACTTTGTAAATTTAGATGTGGAAATCATCGTCTGCCAATTGTTTCCGGTAGATATTCAAACGTGGAGAGATCACAACGATTTTGGGGATGAACTTGGGGATGAATTTCATTACCTATTTGAATGTACGGAATTTGAACTAGCAAGGAAGAAATTCCTCAATAGTTACTTTAAAAAACGACCGTCGACATTGTTGAAGTTATCAAAATTCTGCAGCATCATCATGGACAGATTTAAATAGATATTATTGTATATTAGTGTATATTATTGGCGACAAAGAATGATCACTACTTATATTTCAATGTTGAAAATCAAACATATTTTTTTAAAGTGTAAAGTGAACAATCTTAGTTTTCACAGTGATAAATCTGAGACTGAAATAATTTGTAACTGATTCATTTAGTGCCTTTAATTGATTACTACATTACCTGCATATAAATTTGTATTACACTTCCGATTCGAGAACATTACTTTGTAAATATTGATGTTATCATTATATTTTGTAAATATTGTATGATTACATTTTGTAAAATATTGTATGATTATATTTTGTACATATTGTATATAACTATGTGATATTATTCAATGAGACATTTCCTGTATTGCTATCTTCAATACTCTTGTTAAGGGTGAAAAGATATTAATTAAATTTCATTTAATTTCATTTCATTTCTACACGGTAAAAATCTTTAAATTTAAAAAATATGTTTCTAACAGCTATGATTTCAATTGTAAAATCGCTATCGACTATAATTTTTAAATATTTTTCTTATCATGAAGATAATATTAATTCTACATAAAGACATAGCCCTAAAGGTTACTAAAGTCAACACTAAGCTGTTGTTCAATCTTCATGCTAGCCTGAATTTGCCGGGTTTTAGTAAGTACAGTTTGATCCTTATTTTCGTAAAAATTCTTAGATTTGTGTTCCAAAAAAGCTATCGACTACAATTTTAAAATATTTTTGTATCAATAAAAATGACATAAATGTAGTGATATTCTAAATTCCCTATGGTTACTAAAGTCCCGCTTAAGCTCGATTTGAATCTTCATTTTGCCTGAAGGGACATCGCTGCGCGACCGCCAGTGAGCTGTCTTGTAATTCTATAGTCTTTGGTGTGTGTGTATGTGCTCGCGCGCGCGCGCGCGTGTGTGTGTGTGTGTGTGTGTGTGTGTGTGTGTGTGTGTGTGTGTGTGTGTGTGTGTGTGTGTGTGTGCGTGTGTGTGTGCGTGTGTGCGTGTGTGCGTGTGTGCGTGCGTGCGTGTGTGCGTGTGTGCGTGTGTGCGTGTGTGCGTGTGTGCGTGTGTGCGTGTGTGCGTGTGTGCGTGTGTGCGTGTGTGTGTGCGTGTGTGCGTGTGTGCGTGTGTGTGTGTGCGTGTGTGCGTGTGTGCGTGTGTGCGTGTGTGCGTGTGTGCGTGTGTGTGTGTATGTGTGTTTTGTGTGCGTCAGTGGGTATGGAAGCTAGAGTGGGGACACTAATAGGGTGTTAAACTGTCCGAATGATGTCACTGCCAATTATCCCTAACTGGATCACGTATCCTTGTCACACCGGCATCTTAGTGTGTAACGAATTATTTATCCTTAAAGCACCTCCTTACCATATAAATGAGTAGATTAGGGCGGAATATTCCGCCCACGATCTCGAAGACCGATTGTCCGATTCCCGCGAAATTTTTACATGGAGGTACATTGAAGTATATTAGCGACGCGTTCATGTTTTCGTTTAAGCGATCCAATGTTAAATATGCAAATTATGCGCGTATTAATTATCGAAATACGCTAATTTTTGCTAATTTTTTCTAATTTTTACAGTATTTCTTATGTATTCCTTTGTTGTTCGTTTCTTTGTATTATGTTGTTCATATTTGTTATGTTTTGTATTTGTTTGGCAATGATATTAGATATGACAACCATAAAGACAAGGAAAATATACAATTATATGGGGGAAATGGATTGTATGTCCATTCCATTACACACACATGTATGGAAAAGTCACTGTTTTTTATGACCTTTGACCCTTATATATTGGTCATGTGACCTTGTAGTGCTTGGTCCGATCTTCGCAAATTTAGTACCAAAAGTTGCGCAAGACTTCAAAAAAAAAAGTCATGAAAGGAAAACTTGATATCTGCCGCGGTTCCGGAGTAGTCGCGAAATTATTACAGGGGGGGGGGGGGGTTAAAATGACCCCCCCCCCCCCCCCCCCCCCCCCAGTTATAACCTAGGGTTAACCAAACACTTGACCACTTGTGCTTTACAAAAAAAAAGAATAGAACGCCTTTGTAAATGCCTTTCATATTTATTCTGTCTGAAAATTGTGTGCTTTTTCGAAATAAGTACACCTAGTGGTTTTGCATTGTCTCAAAATAAATTATTGAAGCGCCCTCTATACCAAAACTCTATCGGAGATGGCGAAGCTAATCTTAAATGGGAATTTCACCCAAGAAAGTTCATGTTTGCTAAAAATGCAGAACGGTAGAGCAAGTTGAACTGTGTTCAGATTGTGTGTCACTTGCGAACTGCTGTCATTTTGCATTGACTTTTTTTCCCGTTAGCCTTCAAAGCATATCTGGCCCATCAATTTGAATTCGTGAAAACAAGCAGAAGATAATGATGTGCCATTGGAGGGACATCTCTGTTTCAATAAACGAGACCAAAATGCAAAATCAACAAGGATTCACAACCCACTCTCACTATAAGACCTAGGTCACAAATGCTCCGGGAAATGCTTGCGGGGAATCTTACGGCAGCCGCAGCTGCAAAATACCCCCGTGTTCACACACAAAAATATCATTCTTAATCATGACTAAGGAATCAGCAGCTGACTATAGAATCAGCTGCTGATTAGCTATACGATGAAATTTGTGTGTCTGAACGCTGACTAACGAAACGACGTATAGCGAATCATGATTAACGAAACGCGGGTTTGATCATCGTTTCGTACGAGAGCTGACTATAGAATCACGATCATTTCGTGTGTGAACAACGGCTCGCTCGTTTAATCATGATTAGCTATACGAGACTCGTATAACTGGTCGGGGCTTAACGCCCCGCAGACAGAAAAAAGACAACACACTGCGCAGTAGCAAACTGCGCACTTCGTGCAGCTGGCCAGCCACCTGTTTTGAGATCTTGGTTTCTTTAGTCATGATTCTTTAGTCATGATTAAGGGATGAAAATGTTTGTGTGTGAACACGCTGTACATTATGCAGGACGGTGTACTATAGGATTTCTCGGTCAATTTCGTAAGTTGGCCACACGAATTCAGTTTGTGTGCATTCAATTTCGCCGATTTTGTCACTGCAGCTGTATTTTGCAGTTAAAATTCGTGTTTTAGCATTCAAATTCATATAACGATCATTCAAAAACATTTTGTTTGCATTCTATTTAAAACGTTTTTCTATTTCGTAAAATTGTCATTCAATTTAAAGCGAGAAAATTCGTGATTACGTAATACCGCCTTCCTTGAAATCCGTTGCCGAAATTGAATGCAAATAACGTGTTTTTTTTTAATTGGATGCTAAAAGTGGTAAATCACTTGACCGAAGAGCTAAATCGTATGAACAAAATACAATTTTGAACCACAATTGCCATCCTTCAGCTCAATTTCGCGAAATTGAATGACAAGTAAGCTTATCAAAACTAATGAGAAGCTTACGAAATTGGCCGAGAAAACCTATACTAATACTGTTTTGATTAACTCGCCTTAACACATTTAATTGGAAGATCGCTTACAATGTTTGTGTAAACTTGTCATGTAAAATAATACCATATAGACGTTTAATACCATATAGACGTTGCATATAAATACCACCGCTTTCACCGTGAGATGCGACATGTTGCGGTAATTTCGTTTGAGAGCAGAAGTTGGAAGAGGGAATCTCTGTGACGAATAAGTTCCTTAAGGTTAACCCATTGCCTACACGAACCTGGTGGGTCCTATATTAACTCTATGATCTGCAAAATCTAGTATAGGGAAGGGTCAATCAACATTCAAACAGGCCATTGACATCTCCTCGCGGCGGACACAGTGCAAAGTCGTCGAGGCAAGTGAGGTAAGTAACAAGCGAGGAGCTTCAATTTATACAAGTGTCTAAAATGTCTACAAATCGAAAAGCGTTCCGTAACGCTTTTAATTCAATCATAAATATCTCCATTACTAAGGAGACATTTGACAAATCAACAGTAATTTGATCCTTCTGTTCAAATTGGCTAAAGAACAAGGAACGAGAGAAATGTAAAAGCTTCAAGTGATTTTAGTAGAATTTGACAAAGATTTAAAGGGATCTAGTAAATTTGTTGACATGTGCAAAACGTGATGAGTGGTTGATACAATGTTGTTATCTGATATGTCCACAGGGTATTGAGTGAAAATGGACGTTGCATGGCCGAGTAATGAGCAAAAATGCAAAGTGATATTCACTAACTCACTGCACTCACTTTGTACACTTTTTCGAAAATCCAACGGATATTTTATATTTATCTGGATTTTATATTTATCTGAACACTTCAATCGTACATATCTTTGTAACGAAAGGGAAATTTGAAAAACTAAAACCTGACCCATGATTTTATTGTTAATACGATTACAACAATGTATGAGGGAACCGCTAGAATTTCAAATTTGATTTTGAGGATTTGGACAATGTTACTAAGTCCCTTTAAAGTGGCCAGGCAAACTAAACGCATGTTATCTTCTGTTCATCTCTATTAGTGTACACATCAACCATTTGACCCAAACATATTTTGTTTATTTTAAAACATTTTATTAATTATTTTTCTCCATAATTATTATGAAGCCCTCACTTCTGAAAATCTCTCCAGAGTAGAATTCTATTGTTGACCTGTTATGACATCATCAACCATTCACTACTCAGATATAAAGAAGTTACCTTCACCCAAGCTGAGTGCCTAATCACAATAGCATCACACGGTTGAATAGAATACCAACTCACACACCTTCAATTTCAATAGCTGTTGCTATGTCAGAAGAAAAGCACTGTCTAAGCTATTGCATGGAGGTATGCAGGGCATGCTTTTGTGTGGATGTTCTTTTTGTACTTTCATCTTTTGTTAATCTCATGGTAGCTGACCAGTGATTGACAGATGATGTCACAACAGGTCAACAATAGAATTTACTCTGGAGGGTTTTTTTAGGAGGTGGGGCTTAGCAACATGAAGAAAAATAAATGATAAATGTTTAAAAATATAAAAAACATATTTAGGTCAAACCGTTTACAAATATTGAATGTGTACACTAATACATATGAACAGAAGTCAACATGCATTTGGTTTGCAGGGAACCCTTGTGGTATTCAGATCATTTGTATCCGATTGCTTTTATTTTCATGGATGCTGTCAATCTAAAATCAATATTTCCTGTTTTTTATTAGAACACGTATTTATTATTGGATCAATTATTTGTCTCATGTCGTAGCTACGCGAAGAACGATTACAACGCTAACAAGTATACATCACTAGAGAGCTATTAAGAGTAATTACGATGTATTTGTTAACTTCTATCTGCATCGTAGATTCAAGTATCAACTTAATTAAACAAATTCATTGTCCTAAATGTTTCTAAGGTAATTCATATTATATACTCGGTCTGTGTGACATCTTCTTTAAAATGCCGTGAAACATATGACGTAGTCATTGTAAGGATGAACATACAACATACGATATGAATGCACTTGTGTTGTGTACATTATGAGACATCGTATGCTAAATTTCGATCGTTCTTTCCACTATGTGAAGTAATCAAAAAAGTAATGTATGTTTTATCCGAAATTAAAGGGATCTATTAACTTTGTTTACATGTGCAAAAAGTGATGAGTGGTTGATACAATGTACATTATTGTTATCTGATATGTCCGGTGGGTGTTGTGTGAAAATGTCAAATTAAATGGACATTATACAGTGCGAGTAAAAAAAAAAACGAAACCGGACTTTGATAGCTTATAAATCCACAATTCTAAACATATATGTTGATATTGGTATCATGTTAAAGCTTGGGAAATTGCCTTTAAAGGGGCCCTGCAAACCAAATGCATGTTGACTTCTGTTCATCTGTATTAGTGTGCACATTCATTATTTGTAAACGGTTTGACCTAAATATGTTTTGTATATTTTTAAACATTTTATCATTTATTTTTCTTCATGTTGCTAAGTCCCACCTCCTAAAAAACCCTCCAGAGTCAATTCTATTGTTGACCTGCAATGACATCATCAGCCATTCACTACTCGGTTACAAAGAAGCTCCCTTCACCCAAGCTGAGTGCCTAATCACAATAGCATCGCACGGTTGAATAAAATACCAACTCAGTGAACTCACACATCTTCAATTTCAATAGCTGTTGCTATGTCAGAAGAAAAGCACTGGCAAAGCAATAGCATGGAGGTATGCAGGGCATGCTTTTGTGTGGATGTTCTTTTTGTACTTGCATATTTTGTTAATCTCATGGTAGCTGACCAGTGATTGACAGATGATGTCACTGCAGGTCTACAATAGAATTTACTCTGAAGGTTTTTTTAGGAGGTGGGGCTTAGCAACATAAATGATAAAATTTGTAAAAATATACAAAACATATTTAGGTCAAAATGTTTACAAATATTTAATGTGTACACTAGAATACAGATGAACAGAAGTCAACATGCATTTGGTTTGCAGGGCCCCTTTAAAATGATACATCATAAATTGTTATCACTTTACGCTTCATCGAACGCGACCTTATTATCCAAAGTCATGCAAAAAATACCCGTGTCCAGGTTTGACGTTGTCTTGTTCCATGATGAATGAATGCGTCTGTTTACCGTTTTTCAAGAATATCCTTTGGTGAATCAAAACAAAATACCAGCTGGTTGCCAGTGTTTTTCATGTTTATCAGGGTGGAAGGGTATCCCCAACTGTCCTCCCATCAGCACAGCAACCCCACTGTTTGGAGGCAGGGGCCCCTGGATAGGACATGTAGGCTGAAGTTATCTTTGAAAATCAAACAACAGATGCAACCATTCACAAAACAAGAACACTGCAAACTTGGACACGGGTAGTTTTTGCATGCATTTGGATAATTAGGTCGCGTTCGGTGAAGCGTGAAGTGATCAGAGTCTATAATATATCATTTTAAAGGCAATTTCCCAAGCTTTAATATGATACCAATATCAATATATCTTTAGATTTGTGGATTTATCAGCTATCAAAGTCCGGTTTCGTTTTTTTTACTCGCACTGTATGGCCGAGTAATGAGCAAAAATGCAAAGTGATACAGTATTCAGTAACTCATTGCACTCACTTTGTACACGGTTTTAACATCTGATCACTTCAATCGTAAATATCTTTCTTTTTTTTTTATTTTTTTTTAAATAAAATTTATTCAAGTTTCTCAAAGCAAGTTAACAAAAATATTATAAGTACAAAATACAAAATAATATATATGTATGTGATGTCAACAACGTAATATACATGATACAAATCATAATAAGTTTCAAATCAATTGTACATCTCTCCATTTATCAAGAAATAAAACAAATTTGTCTCGTTTTAAATAAATTATTCGTTCAAGGTCGTAATAATATTGTAACTGTTTCTTAAATAATTCAAATGATAATCTACCATTTTTACACTTTGTAGAGAATATATAATATTTTGCGTATAAAATAACAAAATTCAAGTGGCAGAAATTACCTCCAGAAATTCCAAATATAAATGTATTCATAGTCAATATAATTTGGTCATTTAAAGTGTGTTCTTGAAATTGTAATATAAATTGATGTGTTACAGGGCAATCCCAGAACAAATGTGCGATTGATTCAACACTATTTAAACAAAAATCACATTGATCAGAATCTAATATGCCTACCAATTTCAAATATTTATTTACCCCAAGAATATTATGTAATATTTTAAACTGAAAGTAACGCAATTTTGTTGATAATGCATATTTAAAAGGAATAGCGTACATTTCTTTCCAATCCATTATCGGTTCCAATAAAATTGAGTTCCATTTTTTTTGTGAAATTGGAACTTGAATTATTTTATCAATGCATACTTTATGAATGAATTTACATATTTTAGTTTTCTTTTTCAACGTACTAATTAAATGTTCATGTTGATTCATATTTGAAATGGGAGCATTTTTAATAATGCGTTTCCATTGTAAAGGAATGGCGGATATAACAGAATACAACTCCATAAAATTACAACGAATATGGTATTTTTGTACAAATTCATCATAACTCAAAAATGACCCATCTTTGTTTAATAAATGACACAATTTTATTACGCCATTATTTATCCAATCAAACTTAAAAACAACCTTCCCATTTATTTGAATACATGAATTATTCCAAATTACTTGATTATGAATAAAATTATCATTTGGGTTCTCAGAAAAAGTTAAATCACTCCAGGCTACTAAAATTTCTTTTATAAAGGAGTTATCAATTTCTATCAATTGCTCTTTACTTTTTAAATTACAAGTCCAAAATAAGTCATTACCTAAATTTATCATATAAAATTCAAAAAAACATTTCCAGTTGCCTGTATTTTCTGTATTTAACAATCTCATTACCCATGCGATCCTGAGTCCTATAATAATTGATGGTAAATGTAACATTTTCAAACCCCCTTCATTATAATCTGCTATAATTGTTTTCCCATTTATCTTATCTGGTTTACGATTCCAAATAAAAGAGTATATAATCGATTCAACTTCATGAATAAATACATCAGGGGGCTTCGGTAATACTGATAAAAGAAAAATAAGTTGGGAAATAGCAAACGATTTCACAATGATAATTTTACCCACTGGTGTTAAGTCTCTCATCGACCATATTCCCAAAATTCGTTTTAAAGTTTGTAATTTAGGCACAAAATTTAATTCATATAAATCATTCGAGTTCATTGAAAAACGCACGCCTAACAAATAAAATGGACCTTTAGAATATTTCAACCCTGTAAAGTTAACGTCCGGGGGTTAGCTTTGTAATAACCAAGAGCTATAATTTCTGATTTATTACGATTTATATTTAACCCTGAATACCTTTTCAATATTTCAAGTATATATATAATTCTAAACAAAGAGCCAATGTCCTTCACGTAAAATGTTGTGTCATCAGCGTACATACTTATTTTTATATTTGTATCATTAATCACAATTCCTTGAATGTTTTTGTCACTCTTAATCCAAATACTCATTATTTCATTACAAATAATAAAAAGCAATGGTCTTAAAGGACAACCTTGGCGAACACCACAAGTAACGTTAAAAAATTCAGAGGCATGACCATTATTTATAATACAAGAAAATATATCATTATACAAAAGTTTAATCCAGGATATAAAATCATCACCAAAATTAATATATTTTAATGCCTGAAACATATACGACCACTCTAGCTTATCAAATGCCTTTTCTATATCTGCTAGCACCATAAAACCGGGGATATCATAAAAATGTGTATAATCAATCATATCTAAAGCCAAACGAATATTTTCTCCAATATAACGTCCTTTCATAAACCCAGTCTGGTCACAACTTATAATTTCAGATAATACATTTCTTAATCTGTGTGCTAAGCATTTAGCTAATAATTTATAATCAGTATTTAAAACAGAAATGGGTCTCCAATTTTTCAAAAATAAGGGGTCTTGATTTTTCTTTGGAATTCGATTTATTATGGCTCTTCTTTGATCAAGGGACGCCCAAATCTTTAAAAAAAGAATTTATAAAATTCACAAGGAAACCCATCAGTACCAGGTGTTTTATTATTTTTCATAGTTTTAAGCGTATTTAAACATTCGTTCAATGTTAACAAACCTTCACACTTTTCTTTGGAGTTTAATGACAATTCAACATTCTGACAGTCTTGAGGTAAAATTTGTTCAAAATTAGCTAGTGAAGGGTTTTTGGAAGTATACAATTTTTCATAATACTCTTTAGCTGTTTTTAAAATATCTTTATTTGACTGTTGAATTTGTCCTTTTTCATCATATATTTTTGTAATTAATTTCAATCTTTGATTTCTCTTTTCTAAATTTAAAAAATAACGTGTATTTTTTCACCATATTCAATCCAATTTGATCTGGATCTTATAAAGGCGCCGTCAACTTTCTTTTTATATAAAATATCTAAATCTTCTCTACATAATTTTATTTGGTCTAATAAAAATTCAGTTGGATTTCCAACGTAATCCAGTTCAAGTTTATTCAATTTTTCAACTAAACTTTTTTCTAATATTTTTTTGGTCTTTGAAAGATCAATAGAATGTCGTATTGATATTGATCTCATTTGACATTTTAAAAAATCCCAAAAGGTGTTAGGATCCAATATTTGAGAATAATAAAGTAAATTGTCTTGTATACAACTTCGTATCAGTTCAACATATTTTCCATCCTGCAAGAGCGAAGTATTGAATTTCCAAAAGCCCCTTCCTCTAGCTTCATTCACTGTAGTTAATGATAATATTATAGCGGAATGGTCCGTTTTAAACCCACACGATATAACGCATTTATCAACTTGTGCAATCAAATTACTTGAAATAAGAAAAAAATCTAAACGACAAAATATGTCTTTTGTATGCCAAGTAAACATAGACACATTCGCATTTTTAAATCTCCATATATCAATCAAATTATATTCATCTATTATTTCTTTAATACAATTAACACAATGGCCATGGGTTGTGGAGCGACCACCCTTTTTGTCAAATTTAATATCTAGCACGCAATTAAAATCTCCACACCAAATTATAGATTCACAATCAAAATTTGCAAATTGTTGAAGAATATTAATGAAATGAACCGGATCATCAACATTTGGCCCATACACATTTGTAAGAGTAAATTTTTGATTTCCAAGAACCACATCAGAAATGAGCAATCTCCCATCGTCATCGTGATAACATTTATTAATAGTAATATGTGGCACATCTTTAAATAGTATAGCAACTCCCCTACTATTCGAAGCGCCGTGTGAAAAATAGAGCGCGCCACCTCCCCAGTCTTCCTTCCATTTTGCTTCATCTTGTGGACATGAATGAGTTTCTTGTAAACAAAAAATACTAGCATTTTTGTCGCGCAGCCAAGCAAAAACATGCATACGTTTAGTTCGATCGCACAGGCCTCGAACATTCATAGAATAAATGTCAAATGAATTAATTTGAGTTTGTCATTTCACCCATGTTAGACCTTAAACACAACACACACATTAAAACGTTCAAATACCATTTTGAAAGTATCAAATTAAATGTACAGAAATTATGATACATCACATTACAACAAAGCATTTGTATAGTAAGTGTACTTATATACATAACAGTGGAGTCTTTTCCATCCATCATTAAAAAATAAAACAATCCAGCTTTGAGAAAAAAACATAAACAGTCTCAAAAACATGATTGCGATTTAAAAACGTCTTTCTCCGAGAGAGTGGAAGATGCGTTGCATGTAACACATAAATAATGTCATACGATTTAATGCAAGTTGTTTAACAAACAAACAAAAACGATACGTATGTTTGCTCAAAGATCAGAGTCTCTAGTTATCTAACGTTAATGTTAGCTAACAATGTTACAGTCCCGTTACAGTTCACTGCACTAGCTATCTCCGTAAATATTGTAACGTGTTGTGACGCGATGGATAGAAAATGCGAGTCGATCGCTCTTGGTGGTAACTGTGCGGGATTCCGCGGGAAAATCACCACGTACGCGAGCTAGGTTGTGCGAGTCGCAATGCTGGTTTACACGTACCTCCGCTGTGGGTTCTCGTTGACCGCTACGCGTTACTGCTTCCGGACAAATGCCTCGTGCCATAGAGAAAAGCTACTATACAGCCACAGGAATTAAACGGGAAGTATTTCCAACAATTACAAATCAGTCTCTATATATGCGAACATATTCATTTTGAACATTTTCAATGGTATCCCTTCTTTTTTCTCCTGTAGAGTTCACATGAAATTAACTGTCAACAAGATCATGTGTAGTATAAAAAAAAAAAACACGTCAATAATTCATACATAATAAACATAATAATAAAATACGAATTAATTACAAGATACACATTTTATGAGCAATTCAAACTCATAACTATGCTCATAACTCGATAAATCGCATAGAGCGCGATAGGATCGCGATTAGAGCTATCTGTGATATGCTCCACGGTGTGAACGCGAGTCCGGTGTGGATCCTCTTGTTGTCTTGGCTATTTCAGTTGCTGGTGCCGCAATAAGCAGGATTCATGGCATGCAGTGACATCGAACAAACAAATAGAACTCATTCACCGAATTCGCTATACATTCCTTTATTTGTTATCTGTACATAGTCTACATAATGAATTTCACTGCATTGGAACATCAGTTATACACACACAAAAAAGGAAGTATATTGACGCTGTTGCAATTTCGCATAATTTTGACTCGAAAGTAAACATTAATGAATAGTTACCGGGGTTTTGCAGATAATTAGGCGTCGTCTTGTGCGTGTACCGTGGCTGTGACGAATTTAACATATCGCGACTTGTCACCATCACGCTGTGGGCTCTGAGAGTCGCTCATGGTGTGAACGGGGCTCGGAGAGTCGCTTATGGTGTGAACGGGGCGCGGCGAGACGCTCCTGTTGAGGACGGGGCTAGTAGAGTCGCTCATGGTGTGAACGGGTCGCGGCGAGACGTTCCTGGTGTGGACGTGGCTTGTAGAGTCGTTCCTGGTGTGAACGGGGCTCGGCAAGGAATCTTCGCTGATAAGGCCGTTGTTGCCGCTGCTACTGGGTACTGTAGGGGTCGTTGATCCTGCTGGGACTGCTGGGGTAGCTACTCGGGCCGTGTAGAAGGCTGCTAGGTTACCACGCCCATCGCGCCATTTTCCCGCGGAAAAATGGTACCTGGTGCCAGAGTGAAAGGCCTGTTGCACCTCTCTCTGCCATATTTTTTTCTCTTCTCTATCTTTCTTAGTGAGGTCATCGACAATGTACATTTTTTCCTTTTCTAGCTTTCTCCTCTGCTGTGACACCACATACCTCTTGTCCTGATATGACAACATTTTCACAAGTAGATGACGTGGCAAAGTTTGAATTTTCGGTCCATCACGATGTGCTCTTTCGATTCTAGCATTTTCGAAGCCGAAATGATCTTTCAGAATGTTTTGAGCTAATTGGATGGGGTTCTCATTAGCTTGTTGGGGTACTCCAATAATTCTAAAGTTGTTGCGGCGAGAAAATCTTTCAAGTTTGTTTTCGGCCAATTCTGCCTGATCAAGGCGTTGCTCAAATGACACCATTTTTCCTTCCAAGATATTCACCTTTTTCTGGAGGGGTTCTACTTTCTTTTCTAGTGTGGTAGTGCGCTGGCTTTGGAACTCCAATGCCTCCTCAAAGTTCGTGAGCAAACCACGAATATCTGCTATTCCTTTTCGTACAAAGCTTTCAAAATCTGAGCCCGCTGAGTTGACTATATCTGTCTGTGTCTCGGTCGCGGAAAGCTCCGGGGGAGTCGTATCTGGCTTGCCCGACATGGCTCTATTTCGCAAACCGTATGGCATGTTACTCAAAACGTGCGTACCTATGCATACAAATCCGGAGCACTCGGTGAAGCGTGTGTTTACTCGTGCGCAATCATGGCAAAGCTCTTTTTAACGAAAGGGAAATTTGAAAAACCGAAATCTGTCCCATGATTTTATTGTTAATACAAATACAACAAGGAATGAGGGAACCGCTAGAATTCCAATCGGATTTTGAGGATTTGGACAATATTACTAAGCGTTTATTATCGATCATGAGCGTTTATTATCGATCATGAGCGTTTATTATCGATCATTAGCGTTTATTATCGATCATGAGCGTATATCATCGATCCTGAGTTATATGTTATTTAAATTGATGCGTTACTTGGACATCCGATACGCATTTGAATTTAAAAAAAACCCGGATATTGTTAATCTGTTAGCCCCTAGCTCTCTGCTAATGATGTATACTTTCATGTTTTATTTTTCTTCGCGTAGCTCCTTTAACCTCTTACATGTTTAAAGAGTAACTTTAGAATGGGTACATGTATGCTGTTGCTTTCTAAATTTAGTTATTTTATCAACATAAAACCATATAGGTAACTAAACGCAAATCTGACTTCGGCGGACATCGAAAATGCGACCTCAGGATTGTTAGACCGATGCTCTTACTAAATTTTACTAACTGTGCCAACTTAAAGGGATAGTTGAGTTTTGGTAAAGAGAGTACAGTTTTGGTCAAGCTGAATTTTAGTAACCAATACCTGTCTAATTACATTACAAACTAATTGATATAACTCCACCATGATCGAAAGGAATGACAAATTACAAATAACTAAGTAAAAAGCCTTTTATCACTCAAAAAGAGCTGTTAAAACTCAAGAGGGCGCTCTCTAAACACTCGTCGGTTTCAGCCATTTTAAATAAAGTATTGTGCATGTGATGTTTTGTTGAAATAGTGATTAGATAGATAGATAATCAACAACTATTTAAAAACCTCTTTTGTAAATTTTTTATCAGAGGAAGCATTTTTAACAAATTTTTAACGGCTGGTTCAAAATTATCGAATAATTGTGGGGCCCCACAATTATTAAAATATGGTTATGATTTGGGATATTTTAGCCATTTCTGAACCGAGTTTTATCAAATAAAGTTTATTCTGTCATTAAAATTGTATGCTCTTTCGAATTTGACACTCAGTTTTTCATTATCTCACAAAAAAATATTTCGTGTAGCGCCCTCTATACCAAAACTCAACTATCCCTTTAACAGGTTAAAATCGTTGTTTGCACTATACGGCACGAATTATGAATAGTCTCTGAAGGTTTGAGCACGATCGGTCAGGAAATAATACAACTATATATAGTCATGTATTTCTATTAGTGAATCAAATTGGCAACCCACTTTGGCAAAGATGTGGACTTTACTCCTCATACGTTTTTTAATTTTCTCAAAATATATAAATTCTCCCTTCGTTTGAGTTCAACATATTATGTCTTGTAGACTACATTTATATACACAGCATATTTGGGGAATAGAAAAGTGTGACAATAAGGAAAATGAACTCATTGGAAATTGTGTGTACAAAACATAATAATGATGGAGTTGTCTACAAATTTATGCTCTTTCTTTCCAAAAATTTCCCTCCTAAGCTATTTTGAAAGAACATTTGGCTTGGGTTTCATTGTCCTTCAACAAGATGCGATGTTACTTGCACTTCCCGAAAGATTCGCATCCAATTACTCGGATATTGTGTAATTTCGTTTCGGAAATAATGAGCAGGGTTAGTGAAGCCCTTAGTACTAACTTGAACAAGAATGGTCAATAATAAAGACAAAGTGACCGTTTGTCCGAAATGGATGTAATGTCCGGGATTATGATTGTATCTCCAAATTGGCGCCAACTCCCAACTGACTGTTTAATCTGGTCAGGCGTATAATGTTCAATGCATACCGCTAAGTCCAAAAAGACATCAAACAGTCAAATGAAAGAAGGTGCCAAATTTGAGGCAAAAATCGTAATTTCGACCATTCCGTCCACCATAGTCTATATTTCTCTGTGAATCATGATTTCTCCTATTCTCTTTTACAGATTACGTTTGCAAGTTAAAGGCATCATCTTATAAACATTACAAACTCAACAGAACAGTACGTCATCATAGAGAGTACTGAAGCTTGAAGTGGAAAATTATCCAAGACTGAGACACATCAGCAGTCCAGCATCATGGCATACATGATTCCACCAAAGCGATGCGGAGTTGCTACGCATTTCTTTCTGGCATGTCTGGTATGCACCATTGTTGTCAGCATCTCGACATGCATGGGGGAAAGTGGAGACCTCTGCCGTTTCTGCTCGTGCACTGCATCATTTCTCAACTGCATAGGTGTATTCCGCGAAGGTAACATCTTGGAGCGCCTGTCAACGGAAGAAGATCTCACACATCTTAACATCGCACGTCCGCCGACGAAGTTGAGTTCTGAAATGTTTGAAGAACATCGGAATATAACAAGACTCACTTTATCTTACAACAATATTGCGTCTCTTGATGATAATTTTCTCCCCCTTTTTTGGCGTCTACGAATTGCAGACTTATCCCATAATGAATTTCAGCACATTCCTACATTTGGAAATAACACTTTTCTGTATTCATTAGTACTGTACGACAATGCGATTCAAAAGATCCCAAAAGACTTAAGATTTGACACGCCAAATATCTCTTTCCTTGTGCTGCGAGAAAACCTGGTCAAGATTCTTAATGGGAGTCATCTCCCTCAGCGGCTGACGAGTATAAATTTGTCCAGAAACAAGATCGTCGTCCTTAGCCAAGACGCACTCGTAGGATTAAATCTACTGAAGACCGTTGACTTCAGTTACAATAACATTACATTCATCTCCGCTAAGGCCTTGTCCTTGCCATCTTTGACTTCAATCGACCTTTCGCACAACAGGATTGCAATTATCGAACCTTCGGCTTTGCCTGGGGGTGTCGTCAGCTTAATTATATCTGGAAACAGTCTGCTCAACCTTTCATACCTCGAAGGCCTCCGTTCGCTGAAGACTCTTCGTTTGATGAATTTACATAAATTCGACAAATCAACACACGTTCCTGAATTTGAAGGCTTAATAACAATTAAGGCAACCAATGTCAGGAATCCTGAGATGGTAAGCATCATGTTGTACAAATCCCCTATGCTGAATCATCTTTTTGTTAACAATGGACAACTCATGGCAGTTAATGAACTTAGTCATGCAGCGTTACTAGGTCTGGACCTTTCTTCAAATCGCATCGGACTGATTGGTAAACTGTTTTCCCTACCTTCTCTAGAAAGGCTCCAATTAACGAATAACCGTCTTACATCATTGCCGAAGATATCTGGGCTCCTCTACTTAAGATTAGTGGATGTGAAACAAAATGAAATAGTAGAACTAAAGGAAGATCATTTGCTCAACCTACCGCGATTAACGAAAATGTTCCTAGATCATAACAAAATTATCCGGGTTGGAGGCTATTATCTCTTTAAAAATCTGCATGTTTTCTCTGCATCCCATAACCAAATAGCCGATACACTAAAGACGAAGTTAGTAAACGTAAAATATCTCAAATTAGATAGAAATAATATGAAAACATTTCGCCTCACAGAGGTTGGCAGAATCAGTCTTAATTTGCTATCGCTGAATACAAATGAAATAGATGTCATCGATCCAGAATCATTCCGATACATGACGGAGCTAAGAGGAATGTCCATATCGCATAATAAAATAACACACATACGAGATTTGCCATCGTTTCCAGCACTGACGAGCATGATTCTTGATAACAATCCTTTACAGTTCATTGGAACTAACATATTCCGTTCTTTACCCAAACTAGTGACATTGTCTCTACGGTATACCCAGCTAACCGCAATGCCAAACACGGCTGGCATTTTCCCTTTTATGAAGAATATCGATCTTCAGAAAAATGCCCTGGTTGAATTTCCAATTAATATCACATATAATTTCCCAAATATAAGCACACTGAATCTAAACGATAACATGATCAATCATTGGTACTCTGGTATGTTGACGTCCTTCACGGAATTGCAAAGACTCGATATCAGCAACAATCCGATCAAAGCATTTGATATTGACACCACCTTTCCAAGAAAACTACAATTTCTAGCTTTAGGCTCTGTCTTAACGGATTATATGAACCCTCGTATACTAAATAGCACTGCAAATTTCTTTAGAGTTGAACTTAAGGGATCACGATCCGTGCGTACCCAAGATGATTTCTTTTGTAATGGCAAGAGGACTGAATTGAGAATGGACGGACTCAAATTAAGTAGACCCAATAGTACGTGCTCGCTGGTACTCCCGTTTTCATTAACACTGTCTAATATTCTAATCGAGGGCTCATTTCTCCATATGATAATAAGTCAGGGAACATCAATATATATTAGAAACATGTCATTGACAGAACTTGGACAACTGGGCGACAATAATTCAATTGTGTTTGCGAAAGAACTGCAACAACTTTCCTACACAAATAGTAGACTCACTGTGGTCCCCCGGGTCCTTGCACCCTTTGCAAATTTCTTGAACCTCAGTGGTAACCATCTAACAACGGTCTGTTTTGGAACTATCATAAAGTTTTTCCCTAGTCTCCAGAGGCTCTCTCTGGCCAACAACCAAATACGAGTCTTATCTAGTTGCGGGATGTGGAGCACACAACAACATCTCTTTTTTCTGAATCTCGACGGAAACCATCTTGGAAAGTTTTCACACTGGATATGCGAAGATGGATTGATATTTGTAAGAGCATTGCGCGAGCTCGACCTGAGTAACAACAACATTTCCTTCCTAAGCAGGGAACTAATTCCACTAAGCCTTTTAGAAAATAGATATGCATTGAACCTCTACTCGTATAACAATCCTCTTATCTGTAACTGTGACCAAAGATGGTTGATTGACTTTCAGGACAACGTAGAGGTTATAGGCGCTCATTGTGCCGCGCCTCAAGACAACAAGGGCCAGGAAATATCAGACATGATGGACAATGATTTCCCGTGCCAGCCTATGGTGTCCGATAACATAATCTGTACCATATCAGCAAACAACAGCATCCTGTTGGAATGCCCGGCACTGGCCAAACCGAAGCCAGTGGTAGCATGGTGTCTTCAAGAGTCCCAAGAAGCTGCGGAACACAAAGGGAT
>JBAMJV010001683.1:35000-105000 GCA_037951105.1 Echinarachnius parma | reverse complement strand
CCCCCGGAAAATTACCCCCCAAGATAATTACCCCCCCCCCCCCCCGTTCGACTACCCCCTGGACAATTACCCCTGGACAATTAAACTCCAAGACAATTACCCCCAAGACAATTAGCCCAAGACATCTTCCCTTAAGACCAGTGGCGTAGCGAGGGTCAACGGATGGGGGGGGGGGGGGGCACAACTGCGAGGTAGTGGAGCGATTTGGTGCATATCCTAGACAGTAATATTATATGATACGTAGTTCAAGCTATGGAATCAAACATACACAATGTATGCATATTAAAAAGTGGGAGGGACAATCACCTTCACTTTCAAATGTATGGGGGAGGCCATGCCCCCCCCCCCCCCCCTCCCCCCCTCCTCGTCCCCCGGGTGCATTGTGTGCATTCAATTTCGCCAATTTTGTTACCGCAGTTGTATTTAGCAGTTCAAAATCGTTTGTTAGCATTAGAATTCATATATTGATCATTCGAAACATTTTGTTTGCATTCGATTTAACCTAAAAAGACTGGGGGGCTGATTTAGCCCCACCCCCCCCCCCCCCCTCCCCTCCGCGTTTTTCGCGATTACTTCGCAACGCTTAAATATTTTACGGTGCCACTTCATGACTTTTTTCCTTAGAGTGCGCAACTTTGATACAAATTTGCGCACACCGGATCCACGATCCATGTGTTACGTAACATTTTGCGATCGCATGTTACAGGAAATTCGAATTTTTTTCTAATTCTTCCATGTATATAACACACACAGTTTTTACATGCACCTTTTATGTTGCAGTTTTACACCCATCTTTTCAATGTAATGTTAGTATTCCACTTTGGCATGGTGAAAATACTTATTGTATTCTCATTTGCATAAAACAATACAATATATAGAGAATAAAAAAGAAAACAAAGAAAAACTAAGAAAAACTAAGAAAAACAAAGAAAAGGATAAAACAAAGAAAAAACATAGAAAACGGTAAAACGAAATCAATTTTCATGATTATCCTGTTGTTTTATCAGAGATTGGGTCAATTTATATAATATTAGCATGTATACTGCACTAGGAACACAATTTTGTTTGATAAGAATCACCAAATATAAAGAAAAATGCAAAAAATACAATTTTGGCATAATTAATTAGCTCTAATTAGCATATTATAATTTTAAAAAATAAAAATAACTATGCAATATTGTAGAGCTCATGGACATCTATCACCATGCCAAATTTGAGTCGATCGGAGTTTCGATTGCCGAGAAAACAAAAAAACATACAAAAAAAATACAATTTTCGCATAATTAATTAGCTCTAATTAGCATATTCTAATCAATTTTTTTTTAACTACGCAATATTGTAGACCATATGGACATCTATCGCGATGCCAAATTTGGAGTCGATCGGAGTTTTGTTGCCGAGATCTTAGGGGGGGGGGGCCTTTTACCCCCCCCCCCCCCCCCCCCCCCCCCACAGTTTTTTAAAAGGTTCAAAATAGCCCAGTCTTTTCGGGGTTAAAACGTATTTCGATTCGAGTAAATTCGTGATTACGTAATACCGCCATCCGGGAAATCCGTTGGCGCAATTGAATACAAATAGCGTGTTTTTGTTAATTGAATACAAATAGCGTGTTTTTGTTAATTGAATGCTAAAAGTGGTAAATCACTTGATCGAAGAGCTAAATCGTATGAACATAATGCAATTTTGAACCAAAATTGCAAGCCTTCAGCTCAATTTCGTGAAATTGAATGACACGCTTATTGAAACGAATGAAAAGCTTACGAAATTGGCCAAAAAGCATATAGAACCGGGCAGGCGGAGAACACAATAGCATTATCGTAACCCGCTATTGTGTTCTCCGCCTGACACGTCATTTCACCGCGAGAAGTTGAAGAAATGGCCGCCTCCTGTTGGCATTGAAAGCAGACGACAGTGGGCCATAAAATATTGATTATTTTCATTATTGGGAATATTCATGAGGAAATAAGTGACTAGAAATGACAAGAGTCATGCTCCCATCACATCCAGTGGGTCAAAAGGATCCCCTTTAATATGCGGCCTTAGCTCCGGGGTGACCGTGGGAACATAATGCAATCGCCACCAGCATGACTCTGGAAGTAGACCTTTCTTCAGTTTATCACAAAATATAGAAAATAAAACAGAAAAAAGGCTTTCCTCCCATATTCATGCTGGTGACGTTCGTGCTGTGCCTCTCTGGTGCCTCCTTTCGTAGCCGACTTGTACCCCGAAGACCCGGCGGGAGGAGCATGCTGGGGCGGATCTAGCTCTTTGCTAAGGGGGGGTTTGACCCAATGACGATGCGGAGCATCGTCCACGAGCCGCGAAGCGGCGAATTTTTTTGGCTATTTTGAACCCCCGTAAGTGATGTCTTTATGCTAAGGGGGGGGGGGGTTGACCCAATGACGATGCGTCACGAGCCGCGAAGCGGCGATTTTCTTTGCTATTTTGAACCCCCGTAAGTGATGTTTTCCACATTACATTTTCACTTGGCAGCCCAAGGTGGGGGGGGGGGGGGGGGGTTAAACCCCATTAACCCCCCCCCCCCCCCCCCCCCCCCCCGTAGATCCGCCACTGGCATGTTGATGTATATAACTTACATCATATAATTTAGCGCAACGATAAAACAAGCAATCTGATTGGCTCTTGCTAACGGGATCGCGTTACGTTCCAATGAAAGATGCACTGGGATTGGATACATTTCCAAGAGTGTTGTAATTTTTGTCAATTGTTTCCACTTTTTGATAAGATGTGCAACTTTTGAGCTTGACAAGTTTCGGAATGTTATTATATTATATTTATGTACAATATATGTAATAAAATGAGATAGATATGGGAGGTGTAGCACGAAACGAACGAATTTCGACCGACGGCCCGCGGTCTATATTATATCATAGAAACGGGGATTCCCCGCCAAGAATTCACAATGGCCGAATCCACGACTATGCTATGTAAAAGGCAACTACGTGTAAAACGCAACTACGTGTAAAACGCACTATAGTGAGCAGAAAAAACAAGAGACAGTTAAGTGAACTAATGACAATTAGGCCTATCGTGTAAATCAGAAGATAATTTTGTCAGAATTTATGTGGACTTATGTAAAACCCACGGACCCCTGCTTTTGATACCGATATTATATAAAGGGCTGGACATAAATACCGAGAGTCAAAGTAATTCGGATGCGTGGTCGTGGTGGTGAAGTGTAATATTGACGCATGAAATTAATACTAGACTCTAAATCACCTACGTCGTATTTGCAGAGGATAATTTCGCTTCTCCATTTGGATTATTGCATGTGGACATAATTATTGTCGGGAAAACCCACGAAATTCCTGCTCTTGACACTGAGACAAGCCCTGGAAAAAAGGAAAATATACAATTTGAAATACTGTGAGTTAAACGACTTTGGATACGTGGCAGTGGCGGTACATTGTACTTTACTCGATAAATTGTATGTAAATCATGTCTACATACTTCAGGAAGGCTGTGGAAGATATCGTGGAGTGTCCAGTTTGCAAAGATAACGTGCAAGACGCCATACCCCTGATCTGTGGGCACACGTTTTGCAAGAAATGCTTTTCTAAGCTTGGCGTTCATACTCAGTGTTCCGGGGAGGTTCCGATGACATTAGTGCGTGTAATATGCCCCGTCTGCCGCGCTTCAAATTGTATGAGTGGACGTGTGTTCGGTGAGACGAAGCCAAATGTGAAGCTTAACAAGATTTTGGAACTTCTTAAAGAAACCGACCAAACTGACACGTCATGTAGCTCTAAGTCAACCCCTACCGGGTCGTGGCTGAGCATGTGTGACAAACACCCCCAAAATGAAAAGAAGCTTGCATGTAAGACTTGCAAAGTGGATTGGTGCTGTGAGTGTTGGATATTTGAACATGAACCCCACGATGATGATAATGAAACTCCAATGTATCTGACAGAAATGAAAGACACTCTAACGACTGGCCTAGAAGATAGCGACAGCTGGCAGAGAGACAATGAGTCTTTTACAGAACTTGCTGAAGACATCAAGGGAAGAGGTGAAGAGGTGGATAAAGCGATCCAGCATGTGGAAGACGATTTTACGAGCCAAGTAGAAGCGCTAACTAAAAGAAAAGAAGCACGAAAAAAACAACTCCAAGGTATAAAGAGGGCCTTCAACGATGATATAGATGCAACGGTGAAAGAAAGGGGAATAACTGCATCTAAAATTATAAAGACGAGTACCAATGTCTTAGATGGGATGAGCCGAGGAGCTCCAAGTGATATCATCAAGACGTATACATCTTACGCAAAGCGGCTGAAGGACGAAGTGAATATCCAGGTCCCATCAGAAGAAGATTTAGCGTCAAAGACCAGCCCCATCGATGAAATGCACGAGAAGGGGATGTGCTCCTTAGACAAAAAATGTTATTGTGAAAGTTACGAAGACAGTTTCTCTGACGCTTCCTCAGTCAAGGAATTGGACAAAAATGCACAAAATTTTATTCGATCCCCTATCATATATAGGCAATGATAGGATTATCATTCTAACCCAACATTGACAAGAATTAGGGGCAAATCTGAAGCGACTTAAATTATCTTGGACAAAACAATAATAATCCTATGTATATACAACTAGGGAATGTGGGAGTATGGTAGTCCTGGACAAATGCCTGTTCGTCCTGTAATAATTTAGTACATCATTATCATTAATTATAGAAATCATAATCCCAAATTAAATCGGTTTTTTTTTTCAGGCTAAAGAGGCTGGAACAAACAACCAATAAGTTATGATTCTCAACAAAAGTAAACAGCGTGGTGTAAATGCTCGATTTTCTAACAATTAACATCTCCATCATTGTCCAAATTCATGAGCATGTAATAATTATGGCTGGATAATAATATCGAATGTCATACCGTAGTCAACTACACGGTGCGCGTGCGCGCGGGTTAGTTCTTGTATACAAAATGTACCCACTATGTCAAATAAAACTGAAAGTGCATCTTTTTGTTTGGCACTTTGTTTTAGAAGATTCAGTTTTGATGATGAAAATTTAACGCTATGGCAACCATTTACCGCTCACATTGTGCGTAAGAAAATTGCGCACCCATTACCGTTTGAATGATCAAAATCGGTGAAATACATTTTGAGATATATGATAATGGGGTTTGAGATAAATGCTAGGGGGTACTTACTTGTTGTGAGTAGTCATGGTAGTGTATATCCATTATCAATGTATTGATTTAAGATGCATTTCAGTTTATTCTAAACCCCTCAAAAAAAGTTCGGAAACTCAAGTTTCATCGATCATATCTCTCGTATTTTTTAATAAGAATACTCGAAATCGGTGTCACAATAAAGCCTCATTATATACCTTTCAAACGATGCATTATGTGTAGTGATTATGCAATTGGGGCGATTGCAGTAGCCCAGAGAATAGGGGAGGCAGGAAGTGAAATCTCGCAAAATGGCCCCAATGCATTCAATTTACGAGTGCAAGACTGTGTTGACCAGTTTTCTAAAGGTTAACATTCTATTGAATGCTGCCACCCTTTCCATTCATCAAAATTGTTGAATTTGATACCATTTTAATGGAAATTATCTCTTCCTTACGATGGCATATTAATCGTAAGGATTATGCAAATGGGGTGTGTGCAGCGAACCGGAATGTGGAGATGGGTCGAGTGTGAAATCAGACAAAAAGATATGGAGTTGACAACAAATCAGAGCGTTGCATTTTTTTCGAGCTTTTGGGAGGATTTTTTAGCATTTCAAATAAAATATTCATGATTTAAATTGATATCAACGGAAAGCCCAACAACTCTTCTGTATGAAAATGTGACATTTATAATGATTTTTGTAAAGGGCGGCTGCAGGGAGATGAATGTGGGGGAGCCTCAAAGGTGACCCATTTCAAAACGCTCTGATTTGGTGTCGGTATCTGTATACCATTGTGTAGAGGATGTAATGCGACTTGAATGAGTTGGCCATGAATGAGAGGAATTCAATTGAAAACGCACGAATAGTGCCTTGAAATCAGAGCGTTTCAAAATGGGTCACTTTTGAGGCTCCCTCCCATTCATCTCCCTGCAGCCGCCCTTTACAAAAATCATTATAAATTTCACATTTTCATACAGAAGAGTTGTTGGGCTTTCCGTTGATATCATATTTGATCATGAATATTTTATTTGAAATGCTAAAAATCCTCCCAAAAGCTCGAAAAAAATGCAACGCTCTGATTTGTTGTCAACTCCATATCTTTTTGTCTGATTTCACACTCGACCCATCTCCATATTCCGGTTCGCTGCACACACTCCATTTGCATAATCCTTACGATTAATATGCCATCGTAATGAAGAGATAATTTCCATTAAAATGGTATCCAATTCAACAATGTTGATGAATGGAAAGGGTGGCAGTATTCAATAGAATGCTAACCTTAGAAAACTGATCAACACAGTCATGCACTCGTAAATTGAATGCATTGGGGCCATTTTGCGAGATTTCACTTCCTGCCTCCCCTATTCTCTGGGCTACTGCAATCGCCCCAACTGCATAATCACTACACATAAGGCACCGTTTGAAAGGTATATAATGAGGCTTTATTGTGACACCGACTTCGAGTATTCTTATTAAAAAATAAGAGATATATGATCGATCAAACTTGAGTTTCCGAATTTTTTTGAGGGGTTTATATATTTGTGTAAAGCGCCTATAAATAATTTTATATTAGGCGCTATATAGATCGAGTTTATTATTAGTAGTATTATTATTATTATTATTATTATTGTTATTATTATTATTATTATTATTATTATTATTATTATTATCATTATTATTATTATTATTATTATTATTATTATCAGCTTATTGTATACAATGTAAATTATGATCAAGCATAGGTTAGTCATGTTTTGTAAACTTGCGTAACTGGGACGCTCGATAACTTGTATTTTCAGATAATCCCTGCATCCTTGCAGTTGTTGTGATATCCTCTTTTTTATAATGTTTCGTACCTGTTTTTGTTTTTTGTTTACATAAAAAAAGGAATAATAGTAAAATAAAAATGTATTTCAAAACTGTCACACAAAATCCAAGGAATGTAGAAGTGTCTAATTGAGGGGCCAGTGAAGTAGAGGATTTTTTTTTTATTATTCATAATAATTGGATTTGTATTATATCTTATATTAATCTATGGATTATACGTTTTCAGGAAATACATTCTTTGTAGGGTATAGGTGGTAGCTTTTTAGTTGACTAATTAAGGATTTCGTAATTAATATCATGCATTTTCTGGACCGGAAATGCTTTTCTTTTCAAACTGATTTTGGAGACTTAATACTCCTTTTCCCTAAATAATGCCGTAAATAAGATCATCCGTTTTCAAAAATTTTGCTATCCAACCTGTGCTCCTATTTTGTAAGAGTGAAATAGCTTTTAAACTCTTATTTTAAGTCCAATATGTTCTTCAAGTCGGTTGATTGTTTTGTCCCCATATAAGAAGCTTTGAAGCAATGTATGGTTTATAAGTTGAAAATATATTCACCATAATAGTGAAAGTGCGCAAAAATGTCAAATAATACCCCACTAATGCCCCAATGGATCAGAACAATAAAGTACGTTTAAAGTATGCTAATAAGCCCCTCTGACATGTTTGCCGAGTTGGGTGCAGAACTCGCAATGAAGATGTTTTTGAAAAACATTATCATTTACTGCACTACCTACATGACCTATATGTTAAATGTGTTCGCATTTTATAGTATAATGCAGTTTAAAAGTCAATATCACCTGTTCTTTGTTCGTTGTTACTTTTATGCATGTTAGGTCTGTCTGTTTTGCCATTTCCGCTGTGAAATAACGTGTAAAGAGTTCACATTGAATCTTATTTTTGTTAATAATTATAAGTATTGTTTGTCATGATTACCAACGTGTATACTCTAGTTATCTAGAGCATGTAAATATATTCAATCTTATATCTGACATATTATGTTCGTTTGATACTTAATATTGCATTGTATGGTATTTCAATCTCTTCTTTTAATCACGACCCTGGATAACAATGTATATAATTTGCACGGATGGTTACGGTGGTCAAATCAAGTTAAAAAATAAACGACCCCCTAAATGACAATTTGCATTATATATTAAATATTAGACATATTTTAGATTACGATTTAAGCATAATGATATAATTAACACAATCAAAACGAAAATTCAAATACTCAAAACGTTTGAGGTATTATGACGATTGTTGGAAAGAACTTGAGCATTTATCTGTAACGAAAATCTAAAAAGGCAATTGACAAATTGTCAAATATTGTATATAATTATTATTATGAAAGGTACAATTCGTTGTTTTAACAAGTTGTAAGAATGCATGTACATACAATATAATGTATAGTGATGATTGCCACCACCCAAAAATAATATGCTTATTAAAAAAAGGTAACATCGTTAGTATTCTATTCATCAACAAGTTCACAAAAATATGTTTCCAGAAAAAATATATAATTGGAAAACGCATCACCATTCTAGAGCATGCGTTCATGCGGTCTGAATTGCGAAGACTAATGTGTGCAGAGCGAGCGAATCGCCCGGGATTCTATTGTCTAAAAACGTACGCGTGAATAGCATTGGCGCACTCGCAAATGTTTGGCCCGTATGGAACCAGGAAATAGTAGTGGTTCCGTAAGTGGTGAAAATTAATTGCTTTGTTTATGAATTACACAACCCTTACAAAATGTTGGGTATCTATACTTTGATATCACAAAACGGTACCAAAACATATATGAATGTGTTGTTCTTTGCCTGGTGGTCCCCTTTAATATACGTTGTATATAAGCTTGCACAGTGGCGTAGCGTGGTCGGTCTGATGGGGGGGGGGGGGGCAACAGAATTAGAA
Source organism: Echinarachnius parma (assembly GCA_037951105.1). Taxonomy (NCBI): domain Eukaryota; kingdom Metazoa; phylum Echinodermata; class Echinoidea; order Clypeasteroida; family Echinarachniidae; genus Echinarachnius; species Echinarachnius parma. The sequence continues at coordinate 96,125 of JBAMJV010001683.1, read as the reverse complement.
TTGCTGGGGGCACATGTTATGTGATTTTTTTCTCTCAGAAACCTCTCTTATGTTTGTAATGTTTTTGTCAAATTATCCCTGCCCCCTCCGTAGTTACACCACTAATCTTGTAACCATTTTTGACTAACATTAACATTACAAGGTCTTAGTATGTACACGGGAGAACTCGGCCATACGCATCAGAGATAACACTCACAGCGAACAGGTTGCAATCGCGGGACATTCCCGCCGGATAATTACTTGTTACCAGCCCATTACTATAATGCTCGCGTCGCAACGGCTGGCGTGTGGTGCGGGCTGAACCAGTGGTTTGTTGGAATATAGATGGCCAAGTTCACCCACGTGGAGTTCTCCCGTGTCTCCGGTTGATCAGCTCTAGCTCATTTTTCCCCTATACATGACCTAACTATGTTATACTTTGACGCTTTTAGATTTGTAGATAATTTTGTATATGAACAACTATATTTTATCTGTACCTGCGTTTTATAACACTTTGTTATTAAAGGGTACCACCACCCAAAAATAATATTCTTATTATAGAAAGGTAACATCTTTAGTATTCCATTCCTTCAACAAGTTCACAAAAATATGTTTTTAGAAAAAAATATATAATTGGAAAACGCATCACCATTCTCAACCATGCGTTCATGCGGTCTGAATTGCGTAGACTACATGTGCGGAGAGCCAGCGCTCTCTGTGCAGAGCGAACAAATCATCCGGGATTCTATTGACGTACGCGTGAAAGCATTGCGCACTCGCAAATGCTTGGCCCGTGTGGAACCAGGAAATAGCAGTGGTTCCGTAAGTGGTGGAAATTAATTGCTTTGTTTATGAATTACACAACCCTTTGCAAAATGTTGGGTATATATTTGATATCACAAAACGGTACCAAAACATATAATAATGTGTTGTCCTTTGCCTGGTGGTCCCCTTTAACATATAACTCGTTGTTCGTATGTTGTTTTGTTTGGGGCCCAGTGGTGTCACTTCACATGCATTGGCCGTATGATCGTTAACAAATTTTTGCGAAAAGAGTTTTTTTTTTTTATGTTTGCGTACTATTAACAAAAATACGTGGTATGCTCAAGCAGCCAAAATAATTTAAATTGGCCCAATCAATCGGACTACACTGCATCACTCCTGCCTAACGAGCTGAATAGGCCAATTAATTTACCTGTTTTTGTTAGGTTTTACATATATAAGCCAGTTCGTAGTTACAATCTGCGCATGCGCGTATTTACTTCCGGGTATTTAGATATTCCATCGATCGTGAGAATCAAAGGAGCCACACGTGCAATTGAATGCGAATTATTTGTTTACGTTTTTAAAATCTGGATCAGGATCAAAATAAGCCCATCGTTTTTGTATTCACCACATCCAAGGTTAATAGCATAATATGTACTATTTCATAGAACAAGAACCGGTTTGATAGAATGTGTTATTCATGTGTAATGATGATATTTATTGATCAATAATTTCACCGAGCCTTGCTTGGCCTGGCTAGTAAGCACTGGGTATGTACACACGTAGGTGTACATAGCATTGTGCGGAGATTATCGTCTTCCGCTTGCTGCACTATCCAACGCAAAAACGTTTTTTGCCGGCTGATTTCTCTCTCCATTTATTAGCAAATACAAACAAAATTTCGTTTATGTGATCCACAATTTATATAAATTGATAATGATTACCGAGTTTCTTGTTTTGAAGACCGCAACATGTAGAAAGAAATATTATATCCCGTCTGTTTTCCTTGCCGATGGCGTCTTAAAACATAGCGTTTAATTTTGAACGGTATATTGTACGAATGGGCGGTACGCTGATCGCCCGCCTTGTAGCATTATTGCGTGTGAATGATTCACCTGGATCATTCACAAGAAAGATGATTACAAGAAAGTCTATGGAGAAAAATCGGTAAATTCTTGAATATTCTTTACATCAAATGTGTTCTTTATGAGTTTATGCAGCTGCACGTATAATTTCTACTTTGATTTTATGCATCTAATGTTTGTTTTATGCTGTCAAACTAAAATTATCCTGTAATATGACATGATACCATACACTTTACTGTACGTTGATGGCCCTTTGATGGAATATCGGACTACGCCCTCTGACGTCACCCAAGCTCCATAGTCTAATTACGAACTGGCTTATTTCCCGCGTCCAGTGTTTACGGTATTCTCTATACAGGGCGTATCAAAAACTGGACAAAAACAGTTAGTGTTTGCCCAAGCAAGAACGAAAATTTGTTTTGTTAGTGGCACTTGATAGATGAGACTATTGGGCATCTATCGACATAAACAAATCTTCAAAATAGTTTGAAATGTAATTTTGACAGATTTTTCAAAAGTGTTACGCTTTTTTTGATACGCCCTGTATATAGTTATATAACTTATGATTTGTGATATGTCACCAAATGTTATCAAGCTGAGAAATTGAGAAAAAAAAGTTGACTATGTAAATGCATAAGCTGTGTCATTGCTGGATTTTGAAAAATGTTGTGTAAGGTTGTTATTATCGAAGTATATCAAATTATTTAGAAAATATTTAGAATTACCATAATCAGACAAATTAACTATTGCGACTTTATAAGGGTTTTGTGGTAATGCTTTTTGTGAAACATTGTAAAAATAGTGATAGTAATATAAAACTGTAATAAATTAGCTTGTTGGCATAAACCAGTGGGGTATAGTATTTCATTTTACAAAAGAAAGTTACGAATGCTTTAGCACAGGTATATGTTGGGCAGGTTAGGGTTAGGGACTTGAAGACGGTTATTGTCGCTTCGCGGCAGACAGTGTTTGTGTGATTGTACGTGTATGTGTGTATGTCGCTGTGTGTGCCTCATGCACACGTGTGTGTGTGTATGTGCGTGTTGTGAGAGTGGCCGTGTGTGGGGTTATGTGTGTACGTAGTGTGTGTGTGTGGGGGGGGGGGGGGGGGGGGGGGGTGTGTGCAGTGTGTGGCTGCGTTCAGAAATAACCAAATCAGAATGATATATTAGTATGCAAAACAAATTAGCTTAAACCAGTAAGTGGATATTTCATTTAAAATAATTACATTTTGAATGCTTACATATCTTGGGCACGTGTTTGTCTGTGTAAGGTTGTGTATGTATTGGTGGGGTACTTGTGTGTGTGTGTGTCCATGCTTTTGTGCGTGTACAATGTGTGTGCTTGCATGTGAATATTGATACAAAATGACCAATTATGGAACGATCCATGTATCATCATCTATCAGAACATGTATACAATGCAACTACATGTAGTATTATTGATAACAGACTCTGCATGAATTCCTCGTCAAGCAGTTTGGCGCCCATTTTAAGTCACACTGCGCATTCACTTGCCTATAGGGGTAGTACAAAAAAACTAAGTTACTAGTAAGTGCAATATTTGGAAGAGAACGTGATTTCAGATATAAAACAAACCTTTTCTGATCAAAATCGGTTCAGAAATATCAATAAATATATCTGATTGGAATAAATGTGGGTCACACATCAACAATAAAAAAAAACAGTATATTCATAATGAAGCCTACACTTTTTTCGAAAATATTAGAGGTTTTTAAAGGGATAGTTGAGTGTTGGTATACCGTAGGGGGAACTTCACAACATATTTGTTGTGAGATAATGAAAAACTGACTGTCAAATTTGAAAGAACATACAATTTTAATGACAGAATAAACTTGATTTGTTCAAAATGGGTTCGGAGACGGCTGAAATATCCATTATTATATCCTTCATTAATGAAATCCTGTTCAGTGATTGGTCTACATAGCGTCATGTGACCAAACATAGCATTGCTATGATGTTGATGATGTTGAAAACAAAATGCCCATGGAGAAAAATGTTCTATACCGTGACGTTATTCATGGCATAGTGCACTATACCATGAAAATTTCGTCATAGATATGCGATCGATCAATGGTTTCATCGATAGTGTGTGAAATTGCTATCGGTATCGCTCAACCAAAATAAAGAAGAAGAAAGAAAGGTAGCTGAACAGAGAGGGACGTTGCGAGTCCACTTTAGAAATGGGACACCCTTTCTGCTTAGATTACGAGACAGAGACACCAAGTTCGGGGATTTTTTTTTTCTCTCTCTCTCTACCGCCTCCCTTCCTTTTTATCTTTCCATTTTGTTACTTGTTTGTTTGTTTCTAACATTATTTTCTGTCATGTAGGTTTTCTCTCAAACACCATAATGATCATTGTTTAGTTTCCGTTGATTGTATGGAAAGGGAAACCGTATAACTAAGATACAGTATACGTTTATGTGTATACATGTGTATACATTTTTTTCTTTTCTTTTCTTTTTTTAGAATTGTGTATGAATACATTGATTATGATTTCGAGTGTCCTATACTTTTATTTCAAAAAGAAATCTCTGCTAATCATAACCTGAGAGAAAAGGAAACACTACTAGAAAAATCAGTCATTGCATTTAAATGATATTCTCTCAAATGTAACATATTAGGTTTTTTATTTTTATGAAACTACGGAAGATGATTTATGAAAATATGTTTAAAAAAAGAAGAACTTACAGAAGTTATGAATTGTAGATATTATGATCAGGACTGTCTCTTTATTTACTATTTCATTGTATCTTAATGTGGATTTCAAACATCAATTATGATTTACCATAAGACTATGTTGTAAAATGATTTGTATTTCAAGTGATTTACATTGTAAATTTGTTGTTTGAGAGAAAAATAAAATATTATTGCAAAACAAAATAAAAATGGCAGCCTCGGTTCGGTTCACATTGATTAATGACGAGGGTTTAGAGGAGTTTATCGGTTCTACAGATAGTGAAAAAAAAAAAACAGATTAAATACGGACTGTCAATATTCAAAGAGTACTGATCTCTCACTGATGTGAATTTTGACGATTTAGCGAGCACAGACATTAGTGAGTTAGACAAGCTTTTGTCGCGGTTTTTTTACGCCGGTGCATGCAGTGTGTGTATTTGTGCATTGAAGGCATTCTGTGACATTTATGGTAAGTGAAAACATTTGTATTATTTTTGTTATTACGATTTGTTGGAAGGATATAAACCAAATATCATGCACTATTTCGAGCCACGAGTGAAATTATGGATTCCTCGGTGACAGAAAAAGCATATAAAAAGCTCTCAGTGCATGGTATATTTGTTTAATATAACCATTTGTAATAATTATTATGGGGCCCCACAATAATTCAATAATTTTTAACCAGCGGGGAAAACAAAAAAATTCTCACACTTTTCAAAAATTAGCAAAATTTGTTTTGAATAGTTGTTGATGATCTCTCTGATGATCTCTCACCATTATGTTAACAAAACATCACATGCACAATTGGTTTTGTTTAAATGGTTGAAACCAATGAGTTTTTAGATGGCGCGCTCTTGAGTTTGTACGGCTTTTTTTAATGATAACAGGCTTTTTACTTGGTCGTTTGTAATTTTGTATACCTTTCGAGCATAGTGGAGTTATAACTATTAGTTTGTAATGTTTGGCAAAAACTGTAATCTCTATACCAAAACTCAACTATCCCTTTTAAGCAACACTTACCACATGGGAATAATAATTCATCGATAAAATAATTGCTGTGTTCTGGGCATGTGTGAGAAGTTCGATTTCTATAGTAATCAACATTATTTCTGTCCTTTCTCAGAGTCCGCCCTCTGTCGTTTTGATGCACACAATATACATGTAGTTCTAATATTTCCATCAGCTGATCAGTCTGTGCCAAGACAAGAGATCAATTACATTTATTTTGAATAATAAACCAAGTTTACAGCGTATGAGTGTCCGGGACGATGATGCATCAATGACAGCATGAGAATATTGAATTACACATTAGTTTTAATTAATGATTAGTTATAGCTTTTCATGTCCGTTATTAAACTTTGTCAGTTAATCAATCCTGCTTCAATTTCTTCCCGATGAGCCTGGAATGTGCCAATGATTCTCCGATAAAATGTCGTATTTGGTCGATCAACTTCACATACTGTAGTCATTAAATGTTTGACAACACACAACCATTCTGATTTTATTTCAGCCATTTGTATTTAGCACATAAACCACGTAGACCTATACACTGTTATAAAGGGCCTTCTCTCCTATACAATACACTCACAAAATTATATAAAACCCGATATCCCGCAGCTTATAACTGTGTTCTGTTGAATAGAATGCGATCAATTGTATTAATCATAATGCCATGCAACTCGAACGTAATTATAGCCAACGAATTATTGTCATTGTGTATGCAGCACTTAAGTGCATTTAAGTATTCCTAATGTTGGGCCCCTTGAATACTAATGGTTCACAAGCGGTGTCTATTCAAATAATCATAATTGTGGAATTCCGCTGAAATCTGTTTTTGTCCGTTACAAAAAAGAGCTTTGCATACACCAATGAACTCTTTCCTAAAGATCCCCTCTATAAGATACAATATACATACTGGCAGGAATTCACAAAGGAGGGTTATTAAGCCCTGGATAATATTATGAAGTGAGTATACTCTAAGTAAACAACGGGAATCACATAACTATAATTCTAATTATATTGCTGTTGGTGCTTGCTATAACAAGCGGCCCCAAATGAAATACACCATCTGTTTAATCAAATTCGAATTATTTATAGATATTTCAACATATTGAACTCGTTCAAGTGACGGTTTTTCGCACTTTACAAGGCCATAACCAAGGTTTTTCGCACTTTCCAAGGCCTGACCATCGAAAATGACGGTCCAGACCGCTACAATTTGGTCTCGAGACCAGTTAAAATTTGAAGGGGGGATTCAAACCCCCACCCCCCAAAACAGTCATTTTTTTTTGTCAAAGCGGGGGGTGGGGGGTTGAACCCCCCCCCCCCCCCCCCCCCCACCTATATCTAATTATCTATAATGAGGCAATTGTATTGGGAAATGTCATAATAGGTATTGTGTACTGCATATGAACAGCTAGGCCTGAGAAACGTGTTAATCATGACGTATTCTTTTTAATTGTTGGTGATGGTGATGTTGACTTTGCTGAAGTTTGTTATGGCTAACAGCCAGGTCAAATCATAACTAGTGCGACTATAATTATTTTGTTCTCTCTCGTAAAAGACGCAGATAACGGAAAGAGCGCCCCGATTAGGACATGCTGCATACCCCCGTTATCTGATAATGGGTCCGTCCCACGACACACCCCCGACACACCACCAATACAAACAACACGTACCGTCTGCTTCCTGCTCGAACTTTGGCCCCTCCAATCTATCTTTTACTATCGCGTTACAAAAGTAAGTGTCGCGTCATGTTCAGTTTAATTCGCTTTTTTGTAAGGTTGACCGTGTTTGGGTTTGAATATAGACACATAAAAGGAGAAGATATATGTGTAGTTTTCAAAATATAAGAAACAATAATTCGACGTGACATTGAAGTTAGGAGAAAAACAGAAGAGAACATTACCACTACCAGTAATTGACACGTGGACAAACTGAACACAAAATTGCACTGCGTGAAGAGAAACTGTGCTTCCACTTTCAAAGTGCTGTTATATACATGAACTATAATACATGTATCACAATGTTTACATTATGTTCAAAGTTAATGAGTTTGCAAATAATGTTTTAAGTTATAACTGTGTATTTTTGCTAATTATTTACTCGTTCAACATCCATTAATGTTCAGATATCACTAAGTGGACATATCATTAAGTGGACATATCATATCTCAAAAAACACACATTGTATGTAACACTTAATTATTTGTTGTTGGGCATAGGCATGAAAGTGATCATGCCTACAAGAAAATGTTTGTAAACGTTTTTAATTGTTGAAATCTGACTTATTGTCAGATGTTTAATACCACATGTTAAATACAAGTATTTTTTTTAATACTATAAATTTCACTTATGTCTACTCTAGAATGAAATCAAAAGAGGGTAACTATTCATAAACTGTACCATGATAATTAAAATGTGTATGCCACCATGTTCTACACTGCATTGTAGGAGTTTGTAAGAATTTAGTGACAATGTATGAATTTCATTAGTTTAGTGACTTTAGTCAACTGTATTTTTGGAGTATGGAAGAATTTAATTAGACTATGGTACATGTATATGAAACAAGAAACATATATGAAACATAATGGTATTATTATTATTATTATTTATTCGGCATTTCAAAATAAAGTACAATGTATGATACAAAATGAATAGTGAATTTACAAAACGATCAGAAAACATAAAAGCATAAAAGCACCCCTGGTGAATCTCCCCAAGCTGCCTATACTATATTATGAACAAAAACTACAAAACCAAACATACTGATCTTGGTATGGTGTTTCATTGGAAAAGACACCCTATCCGATGAACATAATAGTTGTGTTACTTTATTTTGGGAAGTGCCCCGTTCCGTTTTTTTTTGGGCCACCCTATATACAAGTAAAAAGTTTTTGTTTTGAAATGTTTATGGAAATTGTTATAATTGTTAAGATGTACATAATTGCTGTTATTGCCTTCTCTTGCCATTTGCCAGTGGATGACACATTTCTTTATAACATTTGTATGTTTGAAGACCCAAATAAAATATATCTATCTACATGACTGTATCCTATATCTATAATATCTATACCAACATTGTATACTTTATTCGTTTTTGCACTCAACAAAGTTACGGATTTACGGAAGACCCTTTGAAGGGACTTAGTAACATTGTCCAAATCCTCAAAACTTACTTGGAAGTTGGAACTCTAGTGGTTCTCTCATACCTTGTCATATTTATATTTATATTAACAATAAAAGCACGGGACAGATATTTACGATTGAAGTGTTCAGATGTTCAATGAATAATTTGATGAATAATGGATAATTTAATTCGTGTACAAAGTAAGTGCAATGACTTTAGTGAATATCACTTTGCAGTTTTTGCTAATTTCTCAGCCAAAAAACATCCCATTATAAACGTGAAACGTTCACACATTAATTTGTAGACATATATATGAATTCTCACCAATACACATTTTATTAATCACTCATCACTTTTTGTACTTGTCAACAAAGTTACTAGCTACTTTTAATATTTTTTGTTTTGAAATCTTTCAATTCCATGCATGTTTCACCATAACTACAAGGAACAAAACAAAGTCAGCATCTTCATTGGGCAAATTTGACTTCCTTCAACCAAAAAGAACAATGAGATACAAAATAGTTTGCCATGCTGGATTAAATATGCGGTGATAGTGGCCTATACCAGTCCTGCGGGCCACCAATAAAATACAATTTTAAACCCGACTTTTGATTTATTGATATTCAACCCCCATTCTGGGATTAAAAATATAAATAATGAAGAAACGTGAATAAAGGGAAATTAAAAATGAGGATAATAAATCATGATAGTGAATGTGACTCCGAAAAGTTCACTGAAAAAAAGAAAGAAATGTAATTATACACTCTTAGAAAAAAAGGGTGCAAATGGGGTTCCGACCTTGTCCCGTATTTGGAACCCTAAATGGTTCTCATATAAGGTTCTATTTAAGTCAAGAAAGGTTCCTTTCCCCACGCAAAATGGTTCGTAATGGGGTAGTAAGTCTATGGTAATAGTAAGAACAGGCGATGACGGACCCCTTTTCGCTAATAATGATATTCTGAAAAGAACCGTCTTACTATACAGGGTGGCCCACAAATAACGGAACGTGGTACTTGCCATACTAAAGACTCATGATACCCGCCATACTGCATCGAGTAACGATCAACCCGTGCCCCATTGTGAGTGTGCGTTCAGCTGTGTATAGAGAAGAAGGGGTACTAACAATGGCCCACGCATTGAACGTTACTAGTTGCTATGACGGGCATCATGTGTCTTCATTATAGCAAGCACCCCGTTCCGTTATTTCTGGGCACCCTGTATAGTAAGACGGTTCTTTTCAGAATATCATTATTAGCGAAAAGGGGTCCGTCATCGCCTGTTCTTATCTATTACGACCATTTTGCGTGCTGAAATGAACCTTTCTTGACTTAAATAGAACATTATAGGTTCTAAATATGAGAACCATTTAGGGTTCCAATTATATACGGGACAAGGTTAGAAACCCAATCGCGCTCCTTTTTTTCTAAGAGTGTACATTTAGGAATCGTCCTGCATCCTTTTGTTTATTATGCCATGATCTGAAGTCACGTCATGCAAAGCAGGCCCGTAGTCAGGGTTTTTAACCCGTTCGGGACTGATTTATTTTGCTATAACATAAGTTCTCCATAGACACTAGCCCGAGTATTTCGGGACCAGTCCTGAATGGGTTAAGGTGGGGGGGGGGGGGGAGGGGGGGGGGGGGGGCGGGCGGATTTATTTATTAATATATTTATTTATTTTCCGAACCACAAGTAAAAACAATAATTCGGAGGGATGGCCCATTCAGTGCCGCCTATGTGTAGACATTGCTGATCTACCATCATCCATGGGGTCCCCTGAATGCATCAGAGGTGTCGCCTCCTGGGCCGGGGGCAGTTGAAAATGGGGCAAACATATCATTTTAGCCTCCCCCTAATAATTCCGAAGATGAAAAGAAAATCGGTGGATATAAAGCCAAAGAGGGGGAGACATGATTATTGATTATCAAGGCGTCTTTTACTGGGAAAACAAATTTGCGAATATCGTTCCCCGGCCCCCCCCCCCCCCCCAAATCGCTAAAAAAAAAGGATCGACACCTCTGATACGCATACCCTATTAGTATTAGGCAATGTTTACTAGACACATTAAAAAGCATTATCGATATTGTGTTCATTTCAATACAAAATGTACGCATTATAATAAATTGTCATCATGTAACTTTGGGGTTATCGGTCCACTTGACCTAATCAATTTGACAATCTCTGCAATGTGGAAGCACTTCTCACTGTAATACACGGTCGCTACGAAAGAAGACAACGAATTTATTATTGATTTTTCCAGATCTGTTTACAGTACCGTCGGCTATTTAAATCCAGTGCGTTTTACTCGCTCTGCATTTGGGAAATATTGTAAGTATTGATTATTATGTTGAATATTATGTGTAAATGGTTGATTTTTTGTGAAGTTGTTTCACGCATCTTGTGTGATCGCCTGATCGACATTTTCCTCTCGTCGTGCCTCGATCTCATTTTTGCGTGATTGAAAAATTTGCACGTGCAATGTTTTAGTGGTTCACCGTTTGAGTGCAGTGGGTGCGGCGACGTGCATGGAAGTGCAGTGGACAGTTTGCATGGTTTGTGTCGTCCCGTTTGACAAAGTGGAACTGAATCGTGTGAATGTGTGATTGAATGCCTATGCCTATATGCCCCTATAGATGCCTAAGATTATGTTAAAAGACTATTCATGTGACTATGTCTATGAAACCCTTAAATTAAGGCTTAATACCAATAATTATAATAGCAAGGTGTTGTAAATTACCGAACGTGTAATTACCGAACGGAGGATGATGAATATTAAATGGACGTTCAGCAACATTTCCCCATCATTTCCCGAAGAAAATAGGCGTCCTGAGGCTGAGGTGTTTTGCGCGCGTTTTGTGGCACACCTGTGCACCAGCACTACCACCTATCACGCCTGCGTTGCGATGTACACTAGCGAATGGGAAACTGTATGGCCAAGTATGCCCAAGTATGCCCAAAAGTCACACTGCCGTATAGCAGTAGTGACTTCACTAACCCCCGTTTTTTTTTGTAGGACTGTATATGACGTTAAATTAATCACTGTGTTTTTTTTTATTTTCTCACCTAACTTTGCAGATCGTGCTAGATGACAGGTTTAAAATCCTCCATTTGGAGGCGTCACGTTGCCCCTAGCTAAATTGAAATGGGCTACAATTTTGTTCGTTGGTCCTGAACTGCACGTCAATCCAGCATCACCGCACACGTAATAATGGCGTTCACCGTGTAGCTAGCGCAAATTGTATTACGTCATCAATCATACGAACTTGTTTTTGGTCGGAAGCAAGGCTCATCATCAACTGTTAAAACTGCAAAAGTAAAAATGTATAATTTAATTTAATGTGTGTTTACGTTTTTTCATAAAAAATAAATATTATTCCATCGTATTTATTTAATTCTATTCAAAAATCAGTCGTTACAATTTTTAATCCATATTCTTTAAAAGTTTGAAAAACAACAATTCGCAAGCAAAATACGGTAGTTTCATCTCAAGGCGCACTCAGTGGCACACACTTTATTTCCGATTTGATCAGGCATACAATAATGTGCGTAAGTAATTACAACGTATCAATCCTGGCTGGACGAAGACTACCTTAACGAAAGGTCATTTCAGCAACACACTTTTCACGGTACTTTCCGTCGCAAGCGTGTGCGATGATCAGCGCTCGACGCGACTGCATGGCAAATGAACGTGAAATATTGGCTGATTCATAGCAAGAAAAGTGGGTAAGTATCAAAAACACATCTTTCAATGATTTTAATTTCACCTTATAGATTACAAATGTCATGTCATAAGTGGAATGAATGAACGGGGAGAAACCCTACCTTACGTTGGGGATGTGGGTACCTGTATACTATAGGTACCCACATGTAATGGGGGGATGCCACCTATACCGTTGTGTATAGCATACACAGATCACATTGCCGTAGTGCGTTATTTTTCGCTCGGCGGACAATTTGATTGTGCGAGGGTGTTGGCGAATTCACTTTGACCCAGTGACAATGAGTTGTTAATGGTTACGACCGGACGCTAGCGGTATAGAACAATGGCACCACGTAGTGTGCGGCGCCATGTGTAACATACAAAGTATTTTACACATAAGTACAGGTATGCACCTGTGGCAGTGTGCATGTCAATGACATTCCCATGCAAACCGATCACGTTTCGGTAAAATAAAACAACACAAATATTGCGTCGGGAAGAAGTTTTCTTTTTTGGAAGGGTTTTTAATACAAGAAAGTCTATTTGGAGAAAACTCTTTAATACATTTTACAACAGATGTATTCTTTATGAGTTTATGCAGGCTGCTTGTATAATTTCCACTTTTTATTTGATGCATCCAATGTTGTTTGTGCGGTGAAATTAGTTGGTATCCAGTAATAGGGCACAGTCTTATACACCTTAAGCCCTCTGCAGACAAAGCCGACTCGACCCGATCCGACTGGTTTTCAGCCTGATTACTCAGTATGCGCTGTTTCAGGAACTCTGGTTTTTCCAGTCAAGTGCCAGGTCGGAGGTCATTCGAGGCCGATTCAACATGTTGGATCGCTCCGACTGAGCGAAACTGACTCTAGCCTGACTGAAAACCAGTCGGATCGGGTCGAGTCAGCTCTGTCTGCGCTGGGCTTTACTGTTCCCCAATAGTATACAGTCAAGGAATAGACAGGTTTGGCTGCGGACTTTCAAGATGGATTGGAATAACCGTCCGGCACTAGATTACTCGCTCATTGATGATTGACATTGTCATTGACTTTGATGGTCATTGACTCGACTCAAGTACGATTTCTTCAAATTTGGTAGCTTTTCTCATTTGTATTCTACTGTTGACTTCAAGTCCAGAGCTAAGCTGACATATCTATCATATATGGTCATGATGTGGTACATGTGTATAAATATTACATAACGTGCACAAAACGTGCACGTATGTACTGTAATAGCTTTAATACACCCTTATTTTTATCATGTTTTTAATTCTACTGGTAGAATGTAGAGCATTTGATCATGTTAATATCTAATATGGTAGCTAAACAATGTCCAACTCTAAGTAAAGATTAGTAAAAAAATATATTTCAACATAACTACACATGTTTGTTTGAACTTTAATTTTTTGATTCTGAGTTACTTTTGGGATGTGTATAATATGTGCCAAGTGTTGCTTGTTCGTTGTAAAAACTTGTTACAAGTGGATAAAGATACTTTTATCTAATATCTTTTTGAAAGCCAAATGCATTGCAAATTATGTTTAATTTCGAGAAGTTGCGCGATAATTGTTAAATAGCCTAAGACTGAGCTGAGATTGAGAAGATTTGGACTTTTCTGGGAATGAATATTGATTAGAAATTAGATCTTGAAATGGCTTATAATTAATATGCTGTAAGTGAGATCCTTGGCCTTTAAATGGCTGTTGCCTGTTGCATCCACACATAGCTGCATAGCTGGGTTTGTTGCCCCCTCCTAGCCATGATTATTACCAGTACTAAGTACTGTATAATATGGCAATGCATTGTGGATCTTATCAATATAATATATAAGATATAACTGACTACTGGTTGGGGGTGCCAGAATTTATTGAGCAGGGGGAGGGAGGGGTAGGTGTTGCTAACCCTCTTCCTTATAGGCCTCATAACCACATTTATATTGTCAAATCTAAAAATAGTATTTTTGACCAAAGGGGGGTGGGGGGGGGGGGATGGCAGGCAGAATTCATTGAGGGGAGAGGGATGGGAGGTGGTTGCTGCCCCCTTTCCCTCCTAGCTATACCGTCACATTATAATTACCACTTCTGTTTACATCATTCCATAAATTAGATATGAAGATATCGTTTCTTGAACGAAGGGGGGGGGGGGGGGGGGGTATGGTTGTTACCCCTCTTCTGCCCCCTCTACATGTAGCTTTGCCTCAATGTCATCGGCACTACTGTACATTTCATGGCAATTTCTCAGTCTTAGGGGGGGGGGGGGGGGAGGTGGCAGGCAGAATTCATTGAGGGGGAAAAGGAGGGGGAGGGGAGGGTGGGGGAGGGGTTGGTTAGCTGCCCCCTTTCCCTCCAAGCTATGCATCATAATTACTGCTCCTGTTAAATGTCATTACAGTGTCGGACCAAGGCCTTGGTGTGTACCATATGGTCATCCCACGCTTCATTTCCCATACAAAGTGTGCCATGTGCATGTACACACATGTTGTCTTTTTGTAGACCAGTTTGAGTATATAGCAGAAAGCGTATCTTTCCGTATTTCTAATCAATGTCCATTTGAATTGATATGTCTTGTGGTGCATGAATATTTGGATGTACCTCGCAGTACATGTAAATTATGTTTTGTGCCCTGAAAATGATCTACATGTAGTATGATTTGCATTTTGCAGTTAATGATGTACTAGCTGTTCATAGACCATGTTTTGTAATAAGTGCTGTGTAATAATTCTCTTGCCTTGACTCCTCTTACTCTATCTCCCTCTCCCCCTCTAGATTTTGTTCTCGATAATATACTGCCCTACACTAACATCTCTTATAATTGGGTAGATAGTGCTGTAACCGATCATCGGATCGGCATGCCGATCACGATCCGATCATACATGATCGGACCGTTTTTGCCGATTTCCGATCATGCAGAAAAAATCGGAAGATCGGATCGGCAAAAAAAAAAAAAAAAAAAAAAAAAAAAAAAAATCTGTTTTTTTTTCTTTGGAAAATGATCCCAAAAAGCATATTTTGGGAATATAAATGAATACCAAAGCAACATATATCCATATTAATAAGCCCAAGGTAATCTTGTATGGGTATGCTTTCATTTAAAACTGATTACCTCTCCTTTTACAAAATTATTCGCGCCGATTTTGAGCTTAGTCCCATGTGTTTCTGAAAGGTTACGCCAAATTAATCACATGGGACTAAGCTCAAAATCGGCGTGAGTAATTTTGTAAAAGAAGAGGTAATCAGTTTGAAATGAAAGCATACCCGTACAAGATTACCTTGGGCTTATTAATATGGATATGTTGCTTTGGTATTCATTTATATTCCCAAATTGTGTTTTTTAGGGATCATTTTCCAAAGAAAAGAAAAAACAATTTTTTTTTTTTTTTTTTTTTTTTTTTTTTTTTTTTTTTAATAGCCGCTCATCCGATCCCGATCATCGATCCGATTTCGAAGATCGATAAAATTTTGCCGATCCGATCAAACGATCCGATCATCAAGGTCAGTTACAGCACTATGGGTCTAAGATCATGTACTTTTCATAGAACAAAAAGTGCTGAGTAGTGGTCAAAAGGAATTTTCTTCTGTCTCGCTCTCTGTTCTGTCGCATCACTGGGATTTCATTATTGGATAAAGAGCCTTGGTAAATAAGTACTACCTTAGAAGCTTATATTGGCATTTAAATTATTTGTTTAATTCTGGAAATTTTGACTCGTGCACGTGAAACACTTTGTAAATTCATCTACGTGTCTTACTCTTTTGAATCTACAGACATCTGCAATACAAAATACTTCCGGTACTGGAAATAAGGCATTGCAGGATACCTGACTACCCTCTCCTGTCCCAGAAAGATACCATCAGCAAATCTGTTAGCCGTGCTACAACTGAATTCATTTTACTGGACTCGTAAACCATAATCGTGAGGAGAGCATCATCAGAAGAAGCCATGGCCAGCCCACCTAATGGAGATGCGATGGAATCCGAGAGGAACTGGATTGCCCCAGACCTGCCCTCCCGCTGCAAGTGGCATATCGGGATAGACCCGGGCCAGAGCCCTCATGCACATGCAAAAAGGTAAATTTACAACAAAATTATGTATTTCAGTACTTAGGGCGTCACTCAGGGAAAAATATCAATATTTGGATTGAATTCTTCACAGACTAATTTTCAAGCTTACCTGCATGAAAATAGCAGTCTAAAACGAGAGGAATTGGATCGCCCCAGACCTGCCCTCCTGCTGCAAGTGGCATATTGGGATAGACCCGGGCCAGAGGCAGAGCCCTCCTTGCACATCCAAAAAGGTAAGTTGGTTTTAAGGGGGTCATGGACAAAATTAATAATGGGATTGTATTTTAAGGGGCTACTTTTCAATCTCACATGTACAGTATGTAGCTTTGTAGCACTGTAAACTTGCTTTGCAGTTAAACTTATGGGGCTCTTTAATCATGATAGTCGGGGGTCCTGCAAGTTGCATCTTGGTATAGACCCGAGCCAGAGCCCTCTTATCCAAAAAGGTATACATTTTTTATATTTGTTGTTAATAATCAAGTAATGCTGATTGGTTTTTATTTTAATGAGGTAATACAGTTTGTAATTTTGGTAAACTAAACATAGGCCTATGGCTATAGATGTTCTTGGCTCTCATAAAAACAATTTCTATTGTTCAATTGTATTATCGTGCAATTATTTTTGTTCAGTCTTGTTTCTCTATTTAGGAGATTGACATTCTCTTTTTTCTGTTTGTTCAATTTAATACTGACTTGTTCCCTTTTCAATTTTTCAAGTTATTGTTTCTTATTTTTCAGTATAAATGGTGAGATATTTTTGTTCCATGATCTTATCCTAAAGACCCTTATTAGACTTACATGATTCGGCATTCTCTACCAAGATGTGCCCACAGCATGAACGGATGCTTTATCATCTAGATGCAATTGCATCTATCCATTCAAGATTAGTCATGACGTGGGCATGTCTTGGTAGAGGATGCCAATGATTCAGCATTTCAAGATAAAGACCAGACAGTCTCCTTCATAGAAGTACTGATGCATATGTACTGAATTATTCCACAAACATTTTTAAAAGCAAATCATCTTCAATTAGTCAATCATAGCCCACCTATGGCAAACAGGAAACAAAATCCATTCATCAGTTATGAATGTAGCTCTACAAAATAGAAATGTGATTAATTGTATGATATGTCATTTTAAAAATTGCTAACCAATGAGAGGTTTGTGGTTACTACAGATTTTACCAAGTCATTCCCACAGTGTGTAGTACGTACATACATGACAATAGTAAGAACTTGTATTTACTCACGTACACGTATACAAACTGAGCAAGAGTTGTATTGTAGACATAGAGGTGTGTCTACGCACAGCACGTGGTGGTCGTGCTGCAGTTTTGTTTGTCACTACTTCTACTAAAGTCTGTTTGTTTAAAAGGGACAACTATGGCGCATACCTTATGTATGTAGATCAGTATGTCTCACAAGTTATCAAATAATGACTCATTTGTAATGATTTGCAGTTAATTTGTTGCATGCTGCGCTCTACACCATGTTTACGTGTAGCATCGTTAGGTTCTTATACTTCAAACATTTTTTCTCTGAATTTGTTGTGGCCTGAACTTTTCTTTACAGGCCACTTTATTACATTGTTTTGTTTCCTGTCTCCTTTTCAAAAAGTCACTCTCTTTAATCCAAAAAATGTCAAATTTCCAATGCTGGAAATGCTTTTTTCCTTGTAGGCTAGCCCACTCGGGCAAGTACAATCTATAGAAAATTTGTCAAATGTTGCTGGCCCCAAACCACAATCTGATATTTTTAAGGCTCCCAAACATTGATTGCTCAGTGGTGCAAATAAAAACTGTTGGTGTATTTTTTTACTGCCTGTATTTTATTCGCCTGTATATATATAGATCATGTTGTGTATCACTGTGCCTTCAATACATTGTGTGTACCAGAAATCAAAATGACTTATTTACTAACAATTACATACACAAATTCTTCTTGCTTGTTCGACGAAATTGCTTTATATGTTCATTCAAGCTTCCCCTGTTGTGGTCGTTGAAATCCTAAAAATAGATTTGAGTGGTTTTCATGAATACAATTCTAGACTCCAAGGCAGTCACACTTAAATGGCAAGGCCTTTGATTTACCCATTACATAATATGTACAATTCATAGAGGTTTTCTAAAAGTTTGGTGTTTTGCCAAAAGTTTATTCCTTGACAAGGAAAATCCATGAAAGAAAATGGTATGCTTGATCCATGGACCATGGACCGTTGCTTGATCTATGGCCAGGGTAATATACAGTACAGTGCCCCTCATAATTTCCAATTGATGGCACAATAGAAATGCTAGACTTTATTCCAACTTCCAAAAATGTACACTCATTTCAGTTTACTCTGTGCACCCAGGATGCACTTTACTTCGTAAAACTGGTTTATTTGTTTTCTTCTTAAAAACAAGGATAATATCCTGATTCCTGACTCTACAATACTTTGGGAGTCAAAAGGGGGCCTGAGCATTTGATCCTAGCAGAATCACCATCAAAGGCAATGCAACAACTGATAAATGATTGATATAATGTGTATTTCTTTACCACTTCCACTATAAATTAGGGACAACTCCATGTGTCATATGATTGAGTAATGAGCAAATATGCAGAATGCTATTTGCTTACTTATTTCCAAATTTTGGTCCACAATTGAAATGATCCCTGGGATATTTTCTCCTCCAAATTAAATCATAAATATCTCAATAACAAAGCAAACAATTGAACAACCAAACAAAGCTTGTTTCATACTTATGTAATTAAACAAGTGCAAAAAGTGATAAGTGGTTTAAAATAAAATGTGTACTGGTGTGATCTGATATGTCCACAAAGTAATGTGTGAAAATTTCAAGTTAATTGGATGTTTTTGGGCAGAGAAATGGGGAAAAATGAAAAGTTATAATTAAGGCTGAGTCATGTCGGTAATTGTCGGAACCGGGTCCCGATAAACTTTTACCGGTCCGGAACCGGTATCCCGATACATTTTTACCGTCGAAACTCGGACCGGTAAAATCACGCAATCGTGCACGCATCGGCAAAAATGCACTGTTTGGGGCTTATATTGCTCTATATGCAAATAACATTATAAATACCGAGGCTTTTATGGATTTACATAGATCAATCTTTACGGGGAAATAGTTACAGACTATCCAGAATTAACTCAGTTTCGCATGAAAAGTACTTTTTTTCGAAGTAAATTGGACCTAGAAATCGATTGTTTGTTCACCATTGCCCATCGCAACACGGTTCACAGAAACTTAGCCCGCTAGTCGGGCGGGGGAAACATCACATGTACGATCGCTTGTGACTGCGAGCCACTGCCCTCAAAAAGTGGCTATAAATTAGCCTTTTCGCAATCAACACCATTTTGATATTCTACTTACATGATTTCATGGCGTTTGATAGCTGAACAGAAACAAAAATGAGCCCCAAAACAATGAAAACAATTACGCAAAATATCGATAAAAAACGACTACATCGCTCCTATTCGCTCGTATACTTTGTGTGCAAGATACGGGTCTTTTTTTCTTACCTGAGATTCATCCGCGGCCGGTGGAACTATGTTAATACATCCGCCATAGGTTATAAGTTATAATGTATGGCGGATGTATTAACATAGTTCCACCGGCCGCGGATGAATCTCGGGTAAGAAAAAAAGACCCGTATCTTGCATGCACACAAAGTATACGAGCGAATAGGAGCGATGTAGTCGTTTTTATCGATATTTTGCGTAATTGTTTTCATTGTTTTGGGGCTCATTTTTGTTTCTGTTCAACTATCAAACGCCATGAAATCATGTAAGTAGAATATCAAAACATTTTAAAATGGTGCAAATTACCAAAAAACATATTTTTAGCCACTTTTTGAATGCACTGGCTCATCAGCTGGATCATACAAAGATCCATCAGACAACTCCCCTGGAGTATCGGACTAACATTGTGTGCACATCCGCCGACAATATCGTTCAAATGACTAGCAATTTTGCGCTTCCTGTTCAATTTCTGACTGTCAAACGAAGTAACGAAGCAAGAATTTCTCGAAAATAACCACTCTTTAAAGTAAATGATATCAATTGCCCCGTTTTTATTTGAATTCCGCTACATTATTGTGATAATCTTAATTTCTTTTTAAAATTTTTTATTTTTTATTTTTTTCGGGTCACCGTTTCCGATATACCGAACCGGGTCCCGATTGAAACGGTCGGTAACCGGTGTGATCGACCGAACCGACTCAGCCTTAGTTATAATCACTAACTCATTGCACTAACTATCCTGTAGACAGTTTAACATCTGAACACTTCAATGGTAAATATCTTTTGAACGAAATGGAGATTTGAAAAACAGAAACCTGTCCCATGCTTTTATTTGATATGAATATGACAAGATATGAGAGAACCACTAGAGTTCCAAGTAAGTTTTGAGGATTTGGACAATGTTACTACATATGTAAGTCCCTTTAATACTTGGTGTACTAATATCATAATTTGGCATTTGATATTAGATATGTACATACACTAAGCAATAAAAAAAAAATGTTCTGTACACAGACACGTATGCAAACTTGTACAGTAAATAATACCTGATTGTCAGTAGGCAAATGATACGTTAATTGCATGTAGCAATAAGACACTACACACGTCTGAATATTGGAAATGAATACTACCAGTGTAAATCACAGTGTCACAGGAACATAATAAGTTAAATCTGACCTTATTATATTTTATGATCAAACATATATATTATTTCAGAGAAATTATTTCTCTTCATTTTCTTAGAATATTCTGTGGTATAGTTTTGAAAAATAATTTATTTAAGTTGCATACTTCTGTAGACCTTGACATTATCTCAGACTGATAGATAATGCACAAGTTTATAAGACTGTAAATAAGCATGACACTCTATAAATGTAATGTACATACTATGTCTCTATCATTTTTTTTTAAAGGGTTCTAACAGACAGTACACCTTTTCCCCTCTGAAATATTCAGCTGTCTTCACTCTTCAGCCTTTGTTAAATTATTAAAAGTTTGATGTAATTTTGTGATTTTTGTCTTTGTCCTGTCCCCCCCACAGTGAGAGTAACCAGGTGCGTGAGATGGTACAGCCCAACGTGTTGAGGATGATTGGCAACACCCCCCTGATCCGCATCAACAGCTTGACAAAAGGCACTGGCATTAAATGTGAAGTCCGTAAGTTGAAATTGACTTATTTCTCTGTTGGACTTGGACGAGTGAGTACTAATCAAAGCTTCTGTAGAGTGCCCTGCTGGTCCGCAACGGCTTGACAAAAGGCACTGGCATTAAATGTGAAGTCCGTAAGTTGAAATTGACTTATTTCTCTGTTGGACGAGTAAGTACAATAGAATAAAAAATGTTATCAAAACTTCCATATTTAGTTGTGTAGAGCGCCCTGCTGCTCCGCATCAGCAGCTTGATTTAAAGAAACTGGCATTAAATGTGAAGTCTGTATTAAAGTTGAAATTGGCTTCTTTTGCTGAACATTACACAAGTACATTGTTGATGTTCAATATATAGAATCATAGCTACTGCATGTAGTTGTGGAGAGCGGTGTAAGTTGAAATTGACTTATTTTGCTGTCGGACAAGTACATAATGTGTAATATAGAATCAAAGCTAAGTACTGTATGTAGTTGTGGAGAGCGGTGTATTACCCTACTGGTCCTTATGATCAACGGCTTGACAAAAGGGACTGGCATTAAATTTGAAGTTTGTAAGTTGAAATTCACTTTTGCAGTCTCATTGCTATTTTAAAAGTTTGTACACAGTTGAAATGATCCCAGGATGTTTTCAAATTAAATCGTAACAAAAAGACATTTTGAAAAACATGCTTTTCAATTCAATCATAGATTGATTTTCAATTCGATCGTCTCCCTAATTAGGGAAACATTTGATAAATCAACATCCATTTCATTCTTCTAGATATAATTAAAACATCAAGGTAAAAAAGAAACATGGACGTTCCAAGTGATGATATAGGTTGAATTTAACAAAGTTAATGGATCACTTAAAAGTGTTTTAAGTCCTTTTTTAAGGTACTTCCTGACAGAGGAAGTGATACGAGATATTGTATAAGTTTGTTTAAGTCAGGAAGTTATCACCCGGGGAATACCCTCCCATAGAGGAAATAATAAGTCTAACAGTGGTCTGATAAAAGATTGATTGTTGATGGTAGTTTGATTTAAAGAGCCATTGTGGGATTTGAAGCCTCGTTTTAATGGAATGGTAAATAAAGTTCCAATTTTAATTTCTCTAATCATCTAATTTGTTCACACTAAATAGATGATAAAAGGATGATAATTAATCTCTGAGATTATTTCAGAAAGTAGTTGCAGAAAGATTTGTATCATTTGCAATCAATCGTAAAGTTGCAATTAGTTGCAAGTCAGAAAAATGCACATTTGAACCAATCAAATTGGGGCATTCAGATCATGTGACTGATGCCTGGTGGGCCAAGATAGTGCCCCGTAGAAGTTAATTTCATGCATGTGATAATTTAATGCATTTTTTTTTTTCTTCATTTGTTTGTTTGTAAATTAATGCTTTCTGTCTGAACAGTAGCAAAGGCAGAGTTCTACAATGCTGGTTGGAGGTGATTAAAGACAGAATAGCGCTGAATAATGTCTAATTATCATTCTCTTTTCAGTGGCAAAGGCAGAGTTCTTAAATGCCGGTGGGAGTGTGAAAGACAGGATCGCACTGAGGATGGTTGAAGATGCCGAGAAGAATGGAACACTCAAACCAGGCTACACACTCATTGAACCAACATCGGGGAATACAGGTAAAATTAAATAGAATAGATCTAGAAAGAAAAATTAACAGAATGTGTAAGAAAGATATTTATGAATATGATCAAACATTCCTTTCATACACCCATTAGACATATTTCTTTAATAATTGTCATTATCGTCATCATCATCATCATCATCATCATCATCATCGTCATCTACCTTATCTTCATCGTAATCATCACCATCATTACTGTCAATGTAATTGTGTTGTTCTTGCACTAGTGGCATCAGTAAATGATATGGCTGTATCATTTTCATGCTGGTGAATGGGTTCAGTAAGTTATAATATTATTATACTAAATGATAAATGGTATGAAATATATGTGTACTACCCTTCTGATAATCACCAGGTGATGTAAATGGGTATCTGGCAGGATTTAATGCCTTGAAATGTTTGATTTAATACCTTGAAATGTTTGATGCGTCTTACCAAGGCAGCTCAGCTAAAGCCAGGGTAATATTTATGGTAAATGCATGTAATAAAGCACAAGAAACACTTAGTATACTTAATGTTATCTATTGACATTCCATACAGGTATCGGTCTGGCTCTAGTAGCAGCGGTCAAGGGCTATCGCTGCATCATCGTCATGCCGGAAAAGATGTCCAACGAGAAAGTTGACGTGCTGCGCGCCCTCGGAGCCGAAATTGTCCGCACGCCGACCTCGGCACGCTTCGACGCTCCCGAGTCGCACATCAGCGTCGCACAACGCCTGAACAGAGAGATCCCAAACTCAGTCATTCTTGATCAGTATAGGAACGCTGGTAACCCATTGGCACACTATGATAATACAGCACAGGAGATATGGGAACAGTGCAATGGTTAGTTGTTTGTTTGTCTGTCCATTTGTGTGTTTGTTTTACATATTGTTGTATCTGTCAGTCGAATATAGCACTCAAAGAGAAATGATAATCAATTAGACAATTCAGGTAAATCATTGGTACATTACGATAATACAGCACAGGAGGTATGGGAGCAGTGCATGGTATGTTGTTTGTCTGTCCGTCTGTGCGCTTGTTTGTTTTATATATTGTTTTATTTGTAAGTTATCTTTCAACACTTAATGGACAGATTCCAATCATTGCCATATTTGATCAATATTGCTGGTCATTTGTCGGCACATTACGATATCAATGCATCACATGAGATTTAGGAACAGTGCATGGTATGTAATTGATATGTTTGTCAGTCTGTCCGTTTATTTATTTTATATTTTGTTTTATTCGTTATCTGTTATTCAACACTTCAGGATAGATTTCAGCCTTCACATTTGATCAGTATATAAATGCTGGCAATCTGATTGTGCACTGTGATTATACAGTACAAGAGTTATGGGAATACAGCAATATGCTATGCTAGTTCATTTTTTTTCTTGTTGATTTTTGTCAGCAGATGTATTTCTCTCATGGCGTCATTTGTGTTAGCCTTTTATTTTCCCTCCATCTCTGATGTAATCTCTGTATTCATCTTATCTCCTTATTTATACTTTTCCCTTAAAGTGATCCATTAACTTTGTCAAAGACAACCAAAATCACTTGGATCTTGCCCACTTTTCTTGCACCTTATTAACCCTAACCCCCCCCCCCCCCCCAAGATCTTGGCAACCAAAACTCTGATCGACTCCAAATCTACAATATTGCATAGTTAAAACAAATTAATTAGAATATGCTAATTAGAGCTAATTAATACATGTGATTTGCGGTTGCACCATGATAAGGAGAGGATTGGTGAGTCCTGAGAAGGACTGTTGGTATTCTTTCTAGGATAGTCCTAAAAAGGACTGTGGTAGTCCTAGAAAGGACTGTTTGGTAGTCCTGGAAAGAACTGGTGGTATTCTTTCATAAGCTTGTAGTTCTAATAAGAACTACAGCGCCGGTATAGTTATTGTAAGGAGAGGATTGGCGGTAGGAGGGGCTCAATGTTTCGAACAGGTTGACTGTCCTGACGATGGATAGAGGAGGGAAGGGGGCTAAATCAGCCCCCCCCCAGTCTTATTAGGGTTAATCGATTGATTAATTACTGATTGATTGCCGACTAATTGATTACTTAAGATCACTTAAATAATAATCACTTAAAATCATTTCCTGCAGGTAAGGTTAATATGATTTTGAGTGGAGACGGTACTGGAGGCACAGTGACTGGACTCGCAAGGAAACTCAAGGAGAAGAATGATACATTGATTGATTCATTGATTCATTCATTCATTCATTCATTCATTATGAATAACTTATTATTTATAGGGAAGGTTGACATGATAGTGAGTGGAGCCGGTACTGGAGGCACAGTGACTGGACTCGCAAGGAAACTCAAGGAGAAGAATCCACACATCAAGGTATAGATAATCCTTACCATTCAGTGATACAATTATTATTAAAAAAGCATGTTAAAGTGCTCTGAGACCAAAGTGATAATATACTTATGGGAATATAATATAAAGTTGGACTTAATTGGTTTGTGGTATTATATTTTCTTTTCACTCCTCCGGGTTATTAGTGTGGACCCTGAATAAAGTGATTTATGTTTTGTTTGAAACAAATTGATTGTTTTGATTTCATCAGGTTATTGGCGTGGATCCAGAAGACTCCATTTTTGCCTTGCCTGACAAACTATTTAACAAAAACATCACGGGGAACGAAATTGAGGGAACAGGGTACGACTTTGTCCCCACCTTGAATCGACCGATCAATGGAATATGATAGTAGTATGTGATGAAGTGATTTATGATTTGTTTTAAAAAAATGTTGTCCACTTTTGTTCTCCTTTCACCAGGTTATTGGCGTGGATCCCGAAGGTTCCATTCTTGCCTTGCCCGACAAACTAAACGAAACAACCGTCACCGGGTACGAAGTCGAGGGAACAGGGTACGACTTTGTCCCCACCGTGCTGGACAGATCGGTGGTTGATATGTGGTACAAGACCAGAGACAAGGACACGTTCCTCATGTCACGGAGACTGATCAGGGAAGAGGGTCTACTGTGTGGTAAGTGGATTCCTAACTCCTTGAACAATTTTCAAGCAGATTTATCAAGAAGATCTTAATATGGGATTAGGGCCTTATTGTGTAATAGATGGGTCCTATTTCTAAATAGAAAGGTGCTTTCAGTGCCATTCCATTCATAAGCTGGATGGCCCATTGCTAGCTGATGATTTCGATGGACGCTTTGCAAAAGATCTTCAGATGCTGCTTCATGGTGACATGTCAGGCCATTATTAAACCCAGGTTCCGCGCGTGATCACTTGCATCAATACGTCATGGTCTATAATATCAAAGGCGACACTGAAGTCCAACAAAAGAAAATGTGGATAACCATTTTCTGGCAAAAGACGGCACTAGTGAAAAACACTTATTTCCCTGGGAAATCAGTGTAATTCACTAAAATGTTGACTGAATGAAGAATTTTCCCTTGCATATAATATTACGGACATTCTTTGAAGAAGGTTCAAAGTTTAAAATGCATCATCGGAGTGGAGTTACTTGAAGTTGTTCGCGCATGACCACCAGCTTCTCCCATTCGATTTCCAACCATAGTTGCGAGTATGAGTCCGGTGCTGTCTTGACTTTCACTGACTTTCCCTTGCATGAGATAGATGGTCTGGACGAGGTTCCAGAAGTAGAAGGCACATCCTCATTGTCTGAGTCTTCAATAATAATTATAATAATAAATTAGCGCATTATAATGCACAATACATCCCTATGCACTTTACATAGTAACACATTTACACAATACAAACATAAATAAAATAAATGTAAAGGCAAACATTTATACATCTAGATAAATCATACAAAAAGAAATGTCTTCAGAGCTTGGTTAATGAGTTACTTGAGGGTATTTGTTGAATTTCAAGTGGTAGTGCATTCCAAAGTGTGGTGGCTGATTTTGAGAAGGGCCGATTACCATAAGTCTGAGTAATTAGCAAAATAGACAATTAAAAGTTGTTGTGATGATGATCTAAGAGTGCGTACAGAGGTGTGTCGGTGAATCAATTCAATTAAGTAAGGTGGAGATGTTGTCCTCCACGGTAACAGGCGACGCCGTGTCGATTCCACCATCGATTCCGTGGACGGCAGTCGTACCAATGATGGCGAGAACCCGCCGCTCGTGGTCATTGAGAGTTTCACTGGCATCAAGCAGTGGTCCCCCTCCCATCTTCATGGCGTTTCTCTTTTCCCTACTCGCTTTGCTCTTGACATCGGATTGATAATTCGTCCATTTTTCTGCGCACTACTTCCACACTCTGTATCACTGTTGACACATCATTCACTCTGCCAGTGATGTCATTCTTGGTCATTGAGAGTTTCACTGGCATCAAGTGGTGGTCCCCCTCCCGTCTTCATCGCGTTTCTCTTTTCCCTACACGCTTTGCTCTTGACATCGGATTGATACCTTGTCCATTTTCGGCGCACTTCGTCTACACTCTGCACCACTGTTAAAACATCATTCACTCTGCCAATGATGTCGTTCCACTTCATTTGTTTCGTCTTTAGGGAACGAACATCCTTGAATGATGCAAAGAGGATTTCCCTGCTAAGCTCCACTTCATCAACAAGTACTTCAATTTCTCGTAACGAGAAATTTGCCCTTCTTTTGCTAGATCCTTCCATTGCTAACGCAATGAAAAGGATAAGTCATGTAAGTGGTGGGTGTGACCCAGAAAGTGATACAGAAAATAGTTGTCTATAGTGTTAAAATTATTATAGCCCGGTCACATATCAACGGATTGAGCAAACGTATGTCAAACGGAGAGCTAAATTTTCCATCCGTTCTATGCTTTTCTTGTCCGTTCCTTGTCCGGTGATGTACGTTGTTCTATGTTTTGTACATGAAGCAATGGAGACGACTTTTATCACCGGATAATTTAATTTCGCAAATTGCCTATTCGTTGGGCATACGTTTCCGCTATCCGTTGATATCTGACTGGGCCATTATGAGTGAAAGCAAATAAACATGAAAGGAAGAGTAGAGAGAGGTGATGAGTAGGATGAGAAGGACACGTACATGTATATTGCATGGGCGTCGATCCTTACGTAATACTGTATTGTTCAGCGGGGGATGAATGATTACACAACCCTCCCCCCCCCCCCCCCCCCCCCCCCCCCCCCCCCGAACAATATGTGTCAATTACCAATTACAGATCGATGCCCGTGGTATGTTATGTAAATTAAATGAGTTAACAAATTTTAAAAATATAAGATTGTAAAGTACGTATTTAATAAACCATTTATACTTAAATATCATGCAATTGCGATTTGAAAACACTTACAAGTAAAACAAATTCATACAAATAAAAAATACTACATCTTCTCAATCATATTCATTCCTATATTATGACAGTTATGACAGTCAGGACATCCTTTAGATAGGACCCTTTCATGAAACGGGGCCCTGCTGTTGAGCAGAACCACCATAAGCTCAAACCTCTTGGTTCCGGTGGAGTTGACCCAGCCCAGACACCAGAACAGGGGCTTGTCCTCATCTACCATCTTCCTCATGCACACTTTTTTAATGTATTATTTTCATTTGTCTTTGTTCTTGTTAGGTGGTAGCAGCGGTGCGTCAATGTGGGTTGCACTGCAGGCTGCAAAGTCCTTGAAAGAGGGCCAGCGTTGCGTTGTCATTCTACCAGACTCCGTCCGCAACTACATGTAAGTTCTTCGCTAGGGTGGGGCTTAAAGTGATCCATTAACTTTATGAATATTCAACCAACATCTTTTGGAGATTTACAAACGGAATAAAAAAACAATTTCATGTTGCATTTTGTTATGATATAGCAATTTAAGAATAAGTAGCTAGTTGCATGTGGATGTCAGGATGCTACATCCCTACATTCTGTGTACTGAATACTCAGAAATCATTATATTAATCAGGGCTCCAGACTTACCTTTTTGGTCAGTGGCCTGGTCAGGCAAGTGAAATAATTTCTTCCCCCTTTCTGGTGGCCCGAAAGAAAAATTTACTGGCCCAAAGATTTTTATTTCATGAGCAAAGACTTAACTATTCAAAATATCACTCTTTCCTGATGAAATCTGTGAATAAAGATGAAGCATGACATGGAAGAAACAAGATTTTTCAAATTTTGTCTTTGTTGGGTTGAAAATCTGCTTGCCCGATCGGGCCACCAAAATATGACTTTTATACACTTTTGCTGGCCCAAAGTGCAATTTCATTGGCCGTTGGCCAGTGCATTTATTCTAGAATGTAAACCTGCTCTGAGCGGATACAGATATTTGTCTGGTTTGGTGATCTCATTATTACCTTATCACAGCAAACAAACAGCTATTAAGTAAAAAAGTAAATATTATGGTTAATTCTAATCTAACCTCAATTTCGTTGTATAGCAGGCATGGTTACACATGAATTCTTGACAGGATATGGTTAGTAGTACTAATAGTTTGTTTTTATCAGAAAATGTCACACATTCCACTCAAACCTAAAATTCATCATAGTAAATAATGATAAACTTCAATGAATCAGAGACGTATTGGGATATGAGTGAGAACAGATTTATAACAGAGTTTTTCCTGTTTCAGAAAATGACAGTTTGGTTAATTCCCCTCAAACCTGAATGTCTTGGTATGGTAGTTTAAATGTGACAAATTTTGAAATGTTATGAGGATATAGTAAGATCTGATATATGTAGTTTCTTTCAGAAAATGTTATCTAGATAGGTTACTTCCACTCCAACATGGGTTTATCATGGAACAATTATGTCAAATTTCAACATACTGTCAAACCTGTGTATAGTGACCACCACGGGGAAGTAAGAAAAGTGGCCACTATAGACAGGTGACCTCTATCTATAGACATGTTCATTTGATTGTTTTTCTCTGCAGGGGATCAGATTTAGTGGCCACTATAGGCAGGTTGGCTGCTATAGACAGGTGGCCACTAAGACAGGTTTGACTGTACTTAAATGTACATGTATTAAAGTGTTTATAATACAATATTGAGTCAGGTCCTATTATCATTGAAGTTTTATTTTTTATATTTACGGATTGTTTAATTGTTTAATTTAATACGACTCCAATCACAATTTAACCGTAGAGCAAACATTAGACATTTCAACAAATCAAATCGTTATCAGGGTAGTGTGTAATAACATTGTTCTTTTGTCATCAGACAGAGCCAAGAGGTTATCATATATATGAGTGGCTTGTACAGTCACTCATAATGTATCTCTGTTGGCATGGGGTAGTGAGAAATAACTTTGTACTTTTGTCAAGACAGAGCCAAGAGGTTATCATATGAGTAGCTTGTACAGTCACTCGTATCTTTGGTTCTTTGCTGATATGACCAACATTTTCTCTGATGATTCCATCGTTATATCTGGATACGGGTTAAACATTTTTTTATCATTGTTGGTTATCTTATTCAGGAACCTTCATACATTGTATAATACTCACTCCATCCAAGTTTCATCCTAAAAATAACATGACAAACTTCAATACGCCAAATTGTTGTGAAATGGAATAGTAAGAACCAACATTGTTCTTTTGTCAAGGCATAATCAAGTGGTTATCGTACGAGTGGCTTGTACAGTCACTCATATCTCTGGTTCTTTGTTGATATGACCAAGATATTCTCTGATGAATGCATGGTTCCATGACATATGCTCCGCCGACATATGCTCCGCCGACAATTGCTCCGAAATATGCGACAAAAGCTCCGCGACAAATGCTCCGCGGCAAATGCTCCGCCGACATATGCTCCGCCGACAATTACTCCGCCGACAATTACTCCGCCGACAATTGCTCCGCCGACAATTACTCCGCCGACAAATGCTCCGCCGGCAAATGCTCCGCCGACAATTGATCCGCCGACAATTGCTCCGCCGACAGATGCTCCGAAGATGCGACAATTGCTCCGCGACAAATGCTCCGCGATATTTGCTCCGCCGACAAATGCTCCACCGACAAATGCTCCGCCGACAAATGCTCCTCCGACATTTGCTCCGCCGACATTTGCTCCGCCGACAATTGCTCCGCCGACAATTGCTCCGAAGATGCGACAATTGCTCCGCGACAATTGCTCCGCCGACATTTGCTCCGCCGACAATTGCTCCGAAGATGCGACAATTGCTCCGCGACAAATGCTCCGCCGACTTTTGCTCCGCCGACATTTGCTCCGAAGATGCGACAATTGCTCCGCGACAAATGCTCCGCCGACTTTTGCTCCGCCGACATTTGCTCCATCGAAATTTGCTCCTATCTGGATATGATTTAAGTCCCAAAAAGCAAAAGCTCTATATACCGTGGTGAAGGAGACACCCCACTTCACACCCTCCAATGGTGTTTAGGGGCTTTAACCCCCCCCCCCCCCCACCCCCTTGGGCTGCCAAGAAAAACGCTTTTTTTTCAAACCCACCCCTTAGCATAAAAAAAAAACATTGTCCTCCCCCCCCCCCCCCCCCACCCCACACACACACACACACTTTTTTTTATAATACCCAAATACATAAGCATAAAGCAAAAAGTATATAACATTCATAATGTGGTCAGCGCTCCCCGCCCCCCCCCCCCCCCCCCTCACTTTAAAAACGATTGCACGGTCCCTGAATAACAATGACATTCTTTCAGTTTAAAACTAACAAATTAATACTATTTAAGTGCACAAACTTGTCTTGTATTGGAAAGTGTGATAATCTCATTATTGCCATAGCTAATATTCCCCCTTTTCTGGTTTGTGCTTAAAAATACCGCTCCAGTATTCCTAAATCAAGACAAGTATTTTAAATTCATATGCAATTTGGGGAAGTTGAAAACATCCGATTGTAATGACTGTGATGGTATGGTCGCTCCATGTGCTGCTCTTATGATAACATAGATGGAAATGTTGTGGGAATGTGTCTTACTCTATTTAGATAATAGTTATGATGTGAACAATCATTGAAATGTCTAACCTAGAGCAGTTTTATACTATAATATATATTTAATTTAAGTCTTTTAATCCTGTAAACAAAATGAAGTGCCAGACTTGCTGGTTCTTTGAGAGCGTTGTATTATTATTATGTAGAGATTGCAGCAAAAGTATAGCAAAGTTTGTTTTGTGTTTGTGTTGTTTGATTTTAAGCGTCAAAATTATTACAAGAGTGGTTTAAAAGGGAATGCTTAAACAATATCAATCATCTCCTCTTAGCTGTTTGTTGGATATTTTAACCGTTTCCCTTCCCCGTTGTTAGATAGATAAAGTGTTATTGATTTTGATTTTGAATTTAAAAATGCGAAAACGCGACAAAGTGATTTTAAATGTAGGGTGGTATTAGTCGCATTACGCAGGTCGATTAAGACGTGATTTTTCACGGGGCAGCAGGTGTTCACTATAAACAGGTGGTCGCATTAGCAGGTTTAACTGTAAAACAAAATGAATATAGTGTTTTTGATAACATGAAGTGCGAACAAATCGTGTGAACAATATTACAAGTACCATAGATCTTCGCCTACCCGCAGTGTTTCATATGACAACTGCCTTTAACGGTTAATCTCATAATTTTGAAGTTCTTATACTCAAAGTTACCGTCTTGATTCTGTAATGGTTTTTTTTTCTGATCTTGACGAATAACAATTTAAAGCAAATGTAGTTTCTTATTTATATCTGCCTATTTATTCACTTTCAGTAGAAATTAATTTTTTCTATCTATCACTTATTACACATCAAACAAACTCTTGTAATGATGATGATTATACATGCATACTGATGATGAGTGTGCATATTACACGGAGTAAGTGACTGGCAGGGGCATTAACTTGTTGGACGTTGTTATAAACTGCATCAATCATGGACCCCTTACGCAATTGCGAAATTCACTTAATGCTTAAAGGGGTAGTTTACTTTTTGTAGAGAGGGCACTGCACATCACAAGCTATGGTTTAGCCAAGATTCGTTAACCGTTGCAAAAGTTCCTTGAACGTTGCTAGAAAATTCGCAAACTATCGCAAACAGTTTGTCCTTGTCGCAAAGAAATTTTGAACATGTTCGAATCTTGGCGAAATCATAGATGTACGATCCATGGCTGGGCGTCGATCCGTAATTGATACCCATTGATCAATGAGGGAGGGGGGGGGGGGGGGTGGACCATTCATTCATTTCCTCTAATGAATGGGTTTTACGTAAGGAGTGGTCACACTGAACACGATTCCCTACGACTAGACCCGCGAATGCAGTACGCATTGGTACAAATATATGGCAAGCCATTTTAAACATTTATTCCTATTTCTTGATATCAAGCATTCAATTCTTGATATCAAGAAATTGAACTCTTGATATCAAGAAATGCATTATTGATATCAAGAATGCATTGATATCAAGAAATACTTTTCTGTATTGGTAATACTTGATATCAAGAAATAAACCGATATCAATAATTCAATTATTGATATCAAGAAATAGGAATAAATGTTAAAATGGCTTGCCATAGATTTGTACCAATGCGTACTGCATTTGCGGGTCTAGTCGTGGGGATTCGTGCTCAGTGTGACCACTCCTTTAGTATCGACGCGCATGATCCATGGCGAAATCCCTAATTTGCAAAATTCGCAAACGTTCGCAAACGTTCGCCGCTCAGTGGGATAAGACCTTAAGCATTCGCCATTCAATGGGTTGCTTATAAATTAATCATATAGTCATTTGGTTAGAACGTTAGCGACATGTCTTAAAACCGTTTGCAGAGGCTTGGGACTGTTTTGCAACAGTTTGTGAAAAATACGTTCGTAAAGAAATTTTGAACATGTTGAAACTTTCTTTGCGACAAGAAAAACCGTTTGCGACGGTTTGTGAATTTTCTTGCAACCTTTAACAAACTTTTGCAACGGTTAACGAATCTTGGCGAAATCCCGCGATTTCGCTATATTCGTAAACGTTCGCCAACGTTCGCCGCTCAATCGGAAAGGACCTTTAGGTTAGTCATTCCGAAGGTTGGTTATTGCAAACACTTCAAAATAAATTCTGCTATTTTATAATGCTATAGTGCCAATTAAAAAAATGAAATAAACTGAAATGTTGAATTGGTCTTGCCAAGGGAGGGGAAGGGGGAGAGGTATGCTTAAAGGTATAGTTGAGTTTCTCTTTACCAGAAATCAACCAGCAATTTTCGCGTCTTCGGAGCAATTGTCGCATCTTCGGAGCAATTGTCGGCGGAGCAAATGTCGGTGGAGCAATTGTCGGCGGAGCAAATGTCGGCGGAGCAAATGTCGGAGGAGCATTTGTCGCGGAGCAATTGTCGCATCTTCGGAGCAATTGTCGGCGGAGCAATTGTCGGCGGAGCAAATGTCGGCGGAGCAAATGTCGGAGGAGCATTTGTCGGCGGAGCATTTGTCGGTGGAGCATTTGTCGGCGGAGCAAATATCGCGGAGCATTTGTCGCGGAGCAATTGTCGCATCTTC
Organism: Echinarachnius parma; assembly: GCA_037951105.1. Lineage (NCBI taxonomy): Eukaryota > Metazoa > Echinodermata > Echinoidea > Clypeasteroida > Echinarachniidae > Echinarachnius > Echinarachnius parma. The sequence continues at coordinate 61,544 of JBAMJV010001683.1, read as the reverse complement.
GGAGCAAATGTCGGAGGAGCATTTGTCGGCGGAGCATTTGTCGGTGGAGCATTTGTCGGCGGAGCAAATATCGCGGAGCATTTGTCGCGGAGCAATTGTCGCATCTTCGGAGCATCTGTCGGTGGAGCATTTGTCGGCGGAGCAATTGTCGGCGGAGCAATTGTCGGCGGAGCATTTGTCGGCGGAGCAATTGGCGGCGGAGTATTTGTCGGCGGAGCAATTGTCGGCGGAGTAATTGTCGGCGGAGCATATGTCGGCGGAGCATTTGCCGCGGAGCATTTGTCGCGGAGCATATGTCGCATATTTCGGAGCAATTGTCGGCGGAGCATATGTCGGCGGAGCATATGTCGTGTCACCCAATGCATACTATTAATGGATCAGGATTTGGAGTAAGAACTGATATCAATGTTTGGTATCTTATTCAGGAAACTTCATCTATCTACAAAGTATTATTTGATACTCATTCCAACCTCAGTTTCATCCTAGAACAAACATGACGAATTTGAACCGTCAAAGTGTGATCAGCATTGCGAGTGATAATAATGACATTGTTCTTTTGTTACGACAGACTCAAGTGGTTATCGTACAAGTGGCTTGTACAGTCACTCATATCTCTGGTTCTTTGTTGACATGACCAAGAATCTCTTTGATGAGTCTGGTATTACCGATGCAACTGTCTTGTTGACTATAATAAGACAAGCTTTGACATTTGTCAAAACCATGTAGAGTTAAACCTGTCTTAGTGGCCACCTGTCTATAGCAGCCAACCTGCCTAGATAGAGGCCACTAAAGTCATGACTGATATGTATTTACATGTATGTACATTTATGTTGAATACATGTGGAGATGTAATCCTGTGGGGGTTTTTGTCAATAATAATTGTAAGTTAGAAAATATGAATGCATAGATAATGTGACATGTCACTGCAGATAAGATAAAATTGCACAGGAATTATTACTGATCATTCATGTTTTTGTTGTTGACAGGACCAAGTTTTTGTCGGATGAGTGGATGATATCCAGAGAGTTTATGGACACACGGATAGACAACACACCTGATCATTGGTAAGGAAGAGAACATCTTTTTTTATCAGGAATAGTTTTTTTTACCTTGGGTTTGCCATTAAAGGGATCTAATAACTTTGTTGACAAGTGCAAAAAGTGATGGGTGATTAATAAAATGTGTATTGTTGTTATCTGATATGTCCACAAAGTAATGTGTGCAAATTTCACGTTAATTGGATTATTAATCGTCAGTCAGTTGCCAAGACAACATTCATTCTTCCTTTTCTCTCCTACTATCTTTTCCCTCTTTTTATGATGATGATGACAATAATTTTAAACAAATATTGATATTTATAATGATAATGATGGTGGTGGTATTGCTTATGATGATGATGACGACGACAATGATGATGTTCCTAATGTCAAAGATGTTGATGATAAAGATATTCATGATAGTGATGAATCTGTAATATTATTTGTGCTCTTGAATAATGAAGATATTGTTACTGATCATCATCATAGCAACACTACTGCTGCTGATGATGATGAAAAAGATGTTGATGTGTTGATGATTGTGATGAGGATGATGGTGACAATGATGATGATGATGATGATAATGATGGTGATGTTACTTATGTTAAAGTTGTTGATGATAAAGATATTTATTAAAGTGATGAATCTGTAATATTATTTGTTTTATATAATCTATCATTCTGTCCATCATTAGGTGGTGGAAGCTACCCATCTCCATCCTGAAGCTCGGAGCTCCCCTAACCGTCCTGCCGTCAGTCAGTTGCCAAGACAACAGTCATTTTTCGTTCCTTTCCCTCCCACTATCTTTTCCCTCTTATGATGATGACAATAATCTTAAACAAATATTCATATTTATAATGATAATGATGATGGTGATGGTTGTAATGATGATGATGATAGTGATAGTGGTGTTGATTTTGATGATAATGATGATGATGATAATGATGATGACGATGGTGATGGTGGTGTTGATTTTGATAATGATGATGATAATGATGATGACATAGATGATGATGTTACTGTACTTTGTTAAAGATGTTGATAGTGATGAATGTTTTCTTTCTATCATTCTGTCCATCATTAGGTGGTGGAAGCTGCCCATCTCTATCCTCAAGCTCGGAGCTCCCCTAACCGTCCTGCCGTCAGTCAGCTGCCAAGACGCTATCAACATCATGAACAAGGAAGCCTTCGACCAGCTGCCTGTAGTAGCTGATACAGGGTATGTTAATATCATTTGTAGTCCTTTCAGGTTTTAATAGCAATAGATAACTTGATAGAAGGTTCCATCCTGATGAAAGTTTAACCTAACTGTCGTTCTATCAGTCAGTCGCCAAGACGCTATCAACATCATGAACAAGGAGGCCTTCGACCAGCTGCCTGTAGTAGCTGATACAGGGTAGGTTAATATCACTTGTAGTCCTTTCAGGTTTTAATAGCAATAGATAACTTGAAAGAAGGTTCCCTCTTGATGAAAGTTTAACCTTAACCGTCCTGTCGTCAGTCAGTTGCCAAGATGCTATCAACATCATGAACAAGGAGGCCTTTGATCAGCTGCCTGTAGTTGCTGATACAGGGTAGGTTATCTTCAATTGTAGTCCTGTCAGGTTTTAATAGCAATAGATAACTTGAAAGAAAGTTCCCTCCTGATGAAAGTTGAACCCTAACTGTCGTTCTATCAGTCAGTCGCCAAGACGCTATCAACATCATGAACAAGGAAGCCTTCGACCAGCTGCCCGTTGTAGCTGATGTTGTTTCCACTTTTATAACTTTGCTTTTCTGATTTCTTTATTGTCACGTTTCTTTCTGACCTTGTCTGGTTGAAGTTTTATGCCATCCTATAGATGTAAAAACCTGTATAACTTATATCATTGATGTATGATTTATTTCTGTTGATAATATTGTTATAGTTCATGTTGCAGCAAAAATGTAACACAATGAATTTCGTAAAATGTTCATGTTGATTATTTGCCTTTAATGTATTAGGAGAGATGAGAAGGGAGTTGTTACCATTGGTAGTCTCACGTCCCAGATGTTAGCAGGAAAATGAAGCCATCGTATATAAAGCCTGCCCAACTTATAGTATTATAATGTATTCCCACTGAAATAATTAATTCAAACATTATAGAGAAATTGACTAGAACATAAATGAAAAAGAGCAAAGAAAATGGGTTTCATTGTGCATAGCATCTAAAATGTGTAATCATGAAGATCCTAATTTTCTTGGGTCTTTAATTTTCACATTTCTTATCTTTCTTTGCAGAGATGTGAAGGGAGTTGTAACCCTTGGTAGTCTCATGTCCCAGATGTTAGCAGGAAAAGTGAAGCCCTCCACACCAGTATCCGACTGCCTCTACAAGCAATTCAAGACTGTAAGTTTACTTGATTTTTAGGAGAAAATATTGGTTTATATAAATTCATCTTTAGGATTATCTATTTTATAAGTTCTCTGAAACTTCCACTTTTCATATCTGTACCTTGATTGATTTCTTGCTTTTACCTTGTTTTTGCAATGTAGTTATATAATGTTATTTTTTAGTATATTTGTCAAAATGTATGCTATTGTTTTTTTATGAAAGTGGAAAATAAATTCAATTCAACATCAACAAAAATAAATCAAGAGTATGGTACAGATTACATTGATAGATACATCAGACTTGCTGGTGATGGTGATGTACATGTATATACACAATACATGTAGGCGTGCTGTAATAAGAAAGGGAAAGATTTTGTCCAGAAAAGGACTTTGTCATTCTTTCTTATGGAGTGTCGTGGTATATTGGTTCGGGCCTTCGTCTTTCAATACGAGGGTCGTGGGTCCGATTCTTGGTTAGTCTTTTACAAAAATGTGGTAGTCCTGAGATGGACTTTGGTATTCCTGAAAGGACTGTTGGTTATTCTTCCTTGAGCCTGTCGACCTGGGGGGGGGGGGGGGGAGGGTGGGGGTGGGGGGTGTTTCACAAAGATCCTAAGTTGAACTTAACTCGTAAGTTGGACTTAAAAAGTATGGAAAGCCGTTAGTTTCTTTGAAAAATTGTTTTAAAAGTGCCTTTTCAAAGGCCTAAAATATTGATTCAAACTTTCACGTGGATTCGAAAACCAAGCAGGAAGAAGAAAAAACTAAACAAATGAGAAGAACCAGAGCTGAAGTATTATATCTTAAACCATGTGTTATTTTCTATGTGTTTATATTGCAGATGTCACTGGACTCCACGCTGGGTCAGCTGTCCAGGGATCTTGACCATGACCACTTTGTCCTTGTCCTTCAGGACCAGAGGCTCTGTAAGTTCTTCTTTAAATAATGATAATAGTAATAATAATAACGTTTTTATGCCTCCGCAACGAAGTAGCCGGAGGCATTATGTTTTCGGGTTGTCTGTCCGTCGGAACGTACGTCCTTACTCCTTACATCCTATTCTCGTGATCACGTTATCTCAAGCACCGATTGACGGATTCTCACCAAACCTGGTTCATGTTTGTATCTTGGGGTGCCAATGAACCGATTAGATTTTGGGGTCATGAGGTCAAGGTCACAGGGCTCATTATATATGCAAAAATAGCATGTTAATTTTGGCTTGATATATAAATTATACTGCAAGGAGTAGTTGAAGGAAAATGTGGCAGAGGTTGTCCACCAACATCTTGGACTGATGATGTAAAGAGGGTGTCTGGAGAGGGCATGAAGGGTGCAACGCGGTTGGCAGAAGATAGATTTGCATGGTGTGCTCTCATGAAGACCACAGCAGCGCTATACAGCACCACCTGAACTTGATAATGAAGGTGATTTATATAGCACTATTCCTGTGAGGATCATAGCGCTTTACACTTTCTTTTTTTATGATTGAAAATAAGCAATTTTCTTTGCTCTTTTTCTTTTACATTATATATGTATGTTTGAATTTATAATTTGTAAACTTATAAAATAGTTCTATCATATTTCTTTACTGTTTACCCAGTGCTAAAAAATAGCACAGGCATGCTGGCCCAAGTCCACTTAATATCAGCTTAGGGCCACCAAAGCTCAGGACCAGAATTCGAACCCAATCGATGCCCCGGCATTTTATGTCCTTCAGCAAGGCATTTAATCCACATTGCTGATCTCTACCCAGGAGTATAAATGTGTACTTGGTCAGGTGTTAAATTAGCCTGTAGCGCACTACATGTATATAATTGGGCAGCTTGGGCTCGTATGCTCCCCTGGGAGTTGAGATGGTGCGCAAGATAGTTGTGCGGGTTAGAACGGTACCTGATGACCAAGGGTAATAATGTGCCTCTGAATAGGACACCTAGTTTGGCACTCTATAAATGCTATGTATTATTATTATGATTCTGCTGTTTTTGATAACAGTTAAGATGTCAAATGTTTTTATTTGCTTTATATTTGATAGATTCTGCGAGCCAGACAATGCAACAGAAGCGGATGATCTTCGGCATCGCAACACGGATCGATCTTCTTCACTACATCACCCTCAACCAGCCCTCCGATACGAGCAAAGGTCTAATGGAGCAGTAACCAAAGATGCCAGTTTTCAGGCCCTGGGCACCTTCAAATTCAGGCTCAATTGTACCATTTTGCATACAAACAAGGTATAAAGACTACATTTTCAGGCTCTCGACTTGCAGGTCACTGGCATCCCTGAGTAACGGGCAAAATTGTGAATATTAGTTCCTTTAGACTATTTCACAAGGTATAGTCTCCAGCATGGCCACTTTCGGAAGTGTCTTCTACACTTCGATCATCACCCTTAACCAGCCCTCTGATATGGGCAATGGTCTCATAGAGCAGTAACAGGCAGAATGTTAATCCCACTTAAAAGATTATCATACGTGAGGATGCTTCACCGCGGGTCGCCATTTTGAATTTCTACACTGCACCCAAAAACAGTTATCCGATAAGGAAATTGCCTTACACAGCACTAAAAGGCAAATATAGATAAGCAAAATATTGGGAATGTAAAATGAAATGCTTTGTTCATAGCGAGATTTCTTCCCGTCATCGTGTTATGCAGAGAATGATCTTTAGCAAGCAATTTGAAATGATCTTCACTACATCACCGTGAACCAGCCCTCTGATACGGGCAATGGTCTCATGGAGGAGTAAAAGACAACATTTTGGAAACTGGAGAACAAAATCCTACTTTAAAGATTATCATGCGTGGGGATGCTACACCGCGGGTCACCTATAACGCGGGTCTCCATTTTGAACTAGGCTCGTTTGTGCGCACTGCATAACCCTGTGTCAGTCACTCAGTGTACAGTATGCACCGTGCGCACTGCATAACACTGTGTCAGTGTACAGTATGCACCGTGCGCACTGCATAACACTGTGTCAGTGTACAGTATGCACCGTGCGCACTGCATAACACTGTGTCAGTGTACAGTATGCACCGTGCGCACTGCATAACACTGTGTCAGTGTACAGTATGCACCGTGCGCACTGCATAACACTGTCAGTGTACATTATGCACCGTGCGCACTGCATAACACTGTCAGTGTACATTATGCACTCTGCACAAGGCAATCGCAAGATGGCATTGTGCATCATATTTATGAATCCAATCTACCGTAAATGTAATGTACATGTATGTATCATTTACTTTCATAAACGGGTATCCATGAGTGGAGATCTGTGCCCCATTTCATAAAACACTTGCAATTGTTGTAAGTGTCCAATTATTGTAACTATTATGTCAACAGCCAATCAGCATGGAGCATTACAGCTGTTGCCTTGGTTGTTACAATAATTGGACACTTACAACAATTGCAAGTGTTTTATGAAACGGGGCACTGGACATCAATGGATTAATCAAGCAAGCATTTAGAAGGTTCTCTCATGTTCCTACTATAACACAAACAAAACATCACTTCCCATTTAGCTCAGAATAGGCTGAATCACATGGGGGTGTTTCACAAAGATCCTAAGTTGAACTTAACTCTAAGTTGGACTTAAAAACTATAGAAAGCCATTAGTTTCTTTGAAACATTTTTGTAGAAGTTCTTTTAAAAGGCATAAAATGTTGATTCAAATCATTAATATTTTCTATTGTCAAGGATATCTCATCTTCCTGATGTAACATTTATGAAAAGTCTCAAATACTTGTTTTTTTGCTTTTGAATATATTGTATTTCTAGGCTACAAATGGCTTTCCATAATAGTTACATGTAGGTCCAACTTAGAGTTAAGTTCAACTTAGGATCTTTGTGAAACACTCCCTGGCTTGCTCTGAAAAATTATTAATTAATCCAGAAGAAGGTTATGGTTTCTACAGATTGTTATTTTAATTCATGATAAAAAGTATGGATTTATATGTGTAATGTTTTTAACGAATGTGTAATTTTAATCATGTAATTTTTGTTATTGTCAAAATGATGAAGTATTCTTAATGTAGTTGCAAAAAAAAGATATTATGTAATACAATCGTTATCTTTAAAACCTACAGTGTTCATATGCACTGTGAATAATGGAGCGTAATCAGTTTTGTTTTTAAATGTGGTACCTTTAAATTCATTAAGATATTAATTTTAAATGCTTTAGCAAGCTATGGATTTTGCGTGAACTAGAAGGCAAAAACACTAGGACATTTTGATGATAATTCAAAACTTTGGCATTAAACATAGTGTATCGTGTGCAGTATAGGCATTTTGTTATTCAAATTGAAATTTACATATCATTCATATATTTGCGTAACTGAAATGAAATGTCAAAACATTTTCAAATAGGCAGAATTAAAGAAAGTAAAATCTTCATTTTGTACATTGAACATCAAAGATGTTATTATATTCACTTTAGCACAGTTAAAACAGTGGTATATTTATTCATCAAATGTAAAACATATTGGATGTTGCACATCAAATATGTTGTCATTTTATTCACATTTGCACAGTTAAAACAGTGGTATATTTATTTATTAAAACAAAACATTATTGGATAACTTCATTATATGTATAAATATGGTTGCATGAAATGCATGTTTAAAAGCTGGTCAAAATAGTCTGTATATTTGTAAGTATGTAAGGGACAAAGCACCTTGGTTATTTTTGGGGGGATAAATAAATTAAAATTATTGGGTGTTGGGGAGGGTTAGGGGGGGGGGGGGATTAGATAGCAAAAAACAAAATTGATTGTATGTTTCTATTATGCAGCTTGTTAGGTACCATCTACAGTGTAGCCAGGAATTATTTGGACACCTTGAACAAATAACTTTAATTTAAATGATGCTAGAACAAATTTTGAAGAAAATGTTTGGTAAAAAGCTGCCTAAAATTCATTGTGTGTGTTTATTAGATGCTGCTTTGTTGAAATCAAGATAGAATATATGTCCATTTTTGAAAAATTATCAAAATAGTTAGTTTCCTATTTTTCAGGGTGTCCAAATAATTGTTGGCTACATTGTATATACACACTGGATATAGCACGCTGCACACTGCCGAATGCGCGACATTGAAGCTGCCGCAAACATCTAAAAGTACACCCAAGACAAAAGGTGCTCCATTCTCTCGCGTAAATCGATTTACACGAGAGAATGGAGCACTTTTGTATTGGGTGTACTTTTGACACTGTTGCTGGCTTCATGATGAGGGCGCTGTTGCTATATCCAGTATTTTTATATGGATGTTAGGTACGCAGCTTATTAGGTATGCAGCTGGCTTGTCTTTTATCTCGTATTTACTTGGTGATTCAATGATTGCTCCTGCGACAACTGCTCCCAAGGGATTTATGTCATATTAGTGTTTTTCAATGAAAAAGAGCAACGAAAATGGGTTTCCACCAGGGAAATCCCATTTTCTTTGCTCCTTTTTCATTTATATTATATATTTCTGGTCAGTTTCCTTATATGTTTGAATTTATTTTTTTTGTGGATGTTTAGGGTAAGGTTAAAGTGATCCATTAACTTTGTGAAATTCAACCAAAACCACTTGTGGCTTTCAAACTCTTGTACCTTGGCATTTGGCTTATGGTAACAGAATAATGAAATGTTTTTTGAAGGTTTTTTTCTTCAAATGTTTCCCTACTCCTCATTTGGAAGAATCGTACAATGATATTAGTATTATGATTGGAGTCTCAAATATGACTTTTGGAAAAAATCTTATAAATTTAATTGATCTTTTTAAGGATTAGGTTTGGGGTTATAGTTGGTATAATTGTTAGGATTAGAAGTCTTTGGTGGTGTATGGCAAAACAAATGGAGTAATTGTTAATGGAGAAAGTGTCGCACAAACTTTTAATTTCACATATCTTGAATATGTTTAATTGTGTTCAATTTGAGTATTGTATTTATTGTTTTCTTGTTGTGCCTAAATTCTATATTTCATGCTATATTTTAATAAATATGCTATTAATCTGGTCCATTTTTAGTTAAATTCTTTAAGTTTGAATCATTGTTTTCTCAATTGAAAAAAACACACATTTATATGATACACCGAGGATCGTGAATAGAAAACAACTTATTTTATTTTGTTGCTCTTATTAACTAAATGTGTTCATTTCCAATTTGTATTAGCTGAGCTACATTTGTAACTTCCAAATGGTAAGAAACTGAAATTGGCTTTATATTCACTTTCTTCTGAAATAAAACTAGATATAAATCTCTTTTGATATGAGAATGTATTACACTTTTATATCTGGACCCTATATAAACAAACATTTACTAGTAATTGATCGTACAGTTAATCTTTATGTTACATAATTGTCAGATGCAACAACCAATATTTAAAATAATTTCTGTAAAATTTAAAAGAATGAAAAACTGTCTCCCATACCCAGTATGTTACCAACTTCCAATATTTAAATTCTTCATTGTATATTTATTACTTGTAACTACAACTGTATAGTTATTGAAATTCTCTTTTATTCACACTCAGCTGAAATAAATGTAAGAAAAAAGTAATATAATTATCTACATGTAACGGTCTATAAACATAATTTCATTCCAGTTTTATATTGGAAGTCTGCATAATCAACTTATGGTAGAGGCATCATATTTCCATTTTGCTGGATTGTTATAGTATGATGATGACGCCTTGTCTATAAAGTTAAACCTCAGCCTTGAAATTTTGGAGCGTATTATTTCATTCCAATTTGGATAAAATCTTGTGTAAATCTTTTCTGAATTGTATCTACGAGGACATTCCCATTATATTGGCTTGATCTGCACTATGTGTATGTTATACAAGTTTGCACCAGAAACTGGTTCAAAATATGTTATACTTTATTTTCTTTGACAATTTTCGTATCATGATACATTATACTGTTCATGTAGATATTAAAGTGACTAAGTTGTCATTTCATGGAGGGCTCTTCTCACAGCTTCACAAGAGGGCGCCATGTTGTGTGCACGCTATGCTTCGTAGCTTACTTTTATTGTCACTTTATCACAGTACATAGAGACATGTGATATGCACGCTATAAATGCATTAAAGGGATCTAGTAACTTTGTTGCAAAAAGTGATGAGTGATTAATAAAATGTGTATTGGTGTGATCTGATATGTCCACAAAGTAATGTGTGAACATTTCATGTTAATTGGATGTTTTTTGACCAAGAAATTAGCAAATTAGCAAATCACTCTGATTGCACTTACTTTGTACATGGCTTAAATTATCCCGTTGATAGTTTAACATCTGAACACTTCAATGGTAAATATCTTTTGAACGGAATGGAAATTTAAAAAACCGAAACCTGTCCCACGTTTTTATTTTTAATATGAATATGATAAGGTGTGAGAGAACCACTAGAGTTGCAAGTAAGTTTAGAGGATTTGGACAATGTTAAAGTCCCTTTAATTTTATTATTACCTAGGCTAAAGAGTTTCATGTCTGTTGTGTTCACACAAGATTCCATTGCCAATACCATGTCCCCTTACACATTGGTGAATTTGACAACACAGGTAGTCACTTTTATGGAGATTATCAATAGGTAAAGAGTTATTTTGTTAACAGTCAACTGGAGTGCGAGTGCTGTGTTTTGTTATATAGCCTTTTTACTTTACTTCTTTGTTTTAAAAGATGATTGTGTGTTGTTATTTAATAGATTTAAAACTTGTTTCACTACTAATGTATTACTACATACTTGTACAGTAGATTATGTTTTGCATGGTATTATTTTTGCAAGAATTTCAACTTCTTTTTCTGTTAATAAAACATTGTATTTACCATTAAGGGCCCCATCCAGGGGGAAACACTAACTTTGACCTGATGTCAGTAAACAATTACATTATAGGCCATATATTTTCGTGAATAGACTTTCCGACAATTTCACGAGTGATTCAATTCTGCGTTCGGCTGTGAGATGCTAGTGCAGTAATGCATGCCATACTGGTACATGTATTGCTTTGCATTTGGTGTCAATATTTTAGTGTGTTGTTAATTATCACATTTTGTTTATTATCACAATTATAATCACAAGTGATTCGCGAAATTTGCGATAACAAAACCCTCATGAAATATATGGCCTATACAGTAGTTTAGGACACTGTATACAAAAAGTATGAAATTATTTATTTTTGATGGTCCAATATTTGTGAATATAAAAATATAACAATTATGTACATTTACTTGTATAGGGTTATGGGAGTAGACATTTGTTTGTCTTTTTGCGTGGTATTTCGGTTGTAGAGTTTATGATTTCTTTTTAGATTCAACTATTTTACAGGGAATATATCTACATATGTAAAGTTTGGTTATACACCTGTACACAGCCCCGTAGCCAAGGGGGTGTGTTGGGTGTGTACGCAGCCCCCCCCCCCCCCACCCCCCAAATTTTAAAAAAATCACTTTTTATCAGTCTCGACATAACTTAACCAGTGGTCTCGATCTCGGCCCCGTTTTAGTAAATACCTCCCCTTGAAAAATCATAACTACGACCTGTGTACATGTCCTTAATTTTGTTTGAGTTAATTTATATGATACAATATATTGTATCAATATATTGTATTGATAACAATATATTGTTAATACTTTTCCCAATGACAACTAATGCTATGTGTAACATGTGTATTGATACATATTACATATTTCTGATTGCAATGTTATAAACCAGAATGACTGGGGAAAGTGGGGTGACTTTGGACAAAAGTTTGTTTAAATTAACAATTGCTTTATTTTCTGGCTTTTCTATAAATATGCTGTACATGTATGTTCCTTACGAGTAATACAAGATTTTGCACATTTGAAGAAAACAAACTTTTGTCCGAAAGCCACCTCTCTATATTACGTTATATGATTCAAACATTGTACATTTGTAGGTTTGATCAAAGGCTTTTTACCTATATCCATTAATATGATGTTGCACTCCAAAGTCAAGGTTCTTATGGCCTTTCTCTCTATAGGAGTCCATCAAAGGCTTTTTACCTATATCCATTAATATGATGTTGCACTCCAATGTCAAGGTCCTCATGGCCTTTCTCTCTATAGGAGTCCATCAAAGGCTTTTTACCTATATCCATTAATATGATGTTGCACTCCAATGTCAAGGTTCTTATGGCCTTTCTCTCTATAGGAGTCCATCAAAGGCTTTTTACCTATATCCATTAATATGATGTTGCACTCCAATGTCAAGGTTCTTATGGCCTTTCTCTCTATAGGAGTCCATCAAAGGCTTTTAACCTATATCCATTAATATGATGTTGCAGTCCAATGTCAAGGCCCTCATGGCCTTTCTCTCTATAGGAGTCCATCAAAGGCTTTTTACCTATATCCATTAATATGATGTTGCACTCCAATGTCAAGGTTTTTATGGCCTTTCTCTCTATAGGAGTCCATCAAAGGCTTTTAACCTATATCCATTAATATGATGTTGCAGTCCAATGTCAAGGCCCTCATGGCCTTTCTCTCTATAGGAGTCCATCAAAGGCTTTTTACCTATATCCATTAATATGATGTTGCACTCCAATGTCAAGGTTCTTATGGCCTTTCTCTCTATAGGAGTCCATCAAAGGCTTTTAACCTATATCCATTAATATGATGTTGCACTCCAATGTCAAGGTTCTTATGGCCTTTCTCTCTATAGGAGTCCATCAAAGGCTTTTAACCTATATCCATTAATATGATGTTGCACTCCAATGTCAAGGCCCTCATGGCCTTTCTCTCTATAGGAGTCCATCAAAGGCTTTTTACCTATATCCATTAATATGATGTTGCACTCCAATGTCAAGGTTCTTATGGCCTTTCTCTCTATAGGAGTCCATCAAAGGCTTTTAACCTATATCCATTAATATGATGTTGCACTCCAATGTCAAGGTTCTTATGGCCTTTCTCTCTATAGGAGTCCATCAAAGGCTTTTAACCTATATCCATTAATATGATGTTGCACTCCAATGTCAAGGTTCTTATGGCCTTTCTCTCTATAGGAGTCCATCAAAGGCTTTTTACCTATATCCATTAATATGATGTTGCACTCCAATGTCAAGGTTCTTATGGCCTTTCTCTCTATAGGAGTCCATCAAAGGCTTTTTACCTATATCCATTAATATGATGTTGCACTCCAATGTCAAGGTTCTTATGGCCTTTCTCTCTATAGGAGTCCATCAAAGGCTTTTAACCTATATCCATTAATATGATGTTGCACTCCAATGTCAAGGCCCTCATGGCCTTTCTCTCTATAGGAGTCCATCAAAGGCTTTTAACCTATATCCATTAATATGATGTTGCACTCCAATGTCAAGGCCCTCATGGCCTTTCTCTCTATAGGAGTCCATCAAAGGCTTTTTACCTATATCCATTAATATGATGTTGCACTCCAATGTCAAGGTTCTTATGGCCTTTCTCTCTATAGGAGTCCATCAAAGGCTTTTAACCTATATCCATTAATATGATGTTGCACTCCAATGTCAAGGTTCTTATGGCCTTTCTCTCTATAGGAGTCCATCAAAGGCTTTTAACCTATATCCATTAATATGATGTTGCACTCCAATGTCAAGGTTCTTATGGCCTTTCTCTCTATAGGAGTCCATCAAAGGCTTTTTACCTATATCCATTAATATGATGTTGCACTCCAATGTCAAGGTTCTTATGGCCTTTCTCTCTATAGGAGTCCATCAAAGGCTTTTTACCTATATCCATTAATATGATGTTGCACTCCAATGTCAAGGTTCTTATGGCCTTTCTCTCTATAGGAGTCCATCAAAGGCTTTTAACCTATATCCATTAATATGATGTTGCACTCCAATGTCAAGGCCCTCATGGCCTTTCTCTCTATAGGAGTCCATCAAAGGCTTTTAACCTATATCCATTAATATGATGTTGCACTCCAAAGTCAAGGTCCTTATGGCCTTTCTCTCTTACAGTATTTATATTTCTGTTGCATTGTTGCAACAGATTTATAACCACATAAATGTTGCTGCTTGACAAAAGCACAGTTGTCAGTTCTCAATATATTCAGTCAATTTTAATAAAATAAAATCAAAAAGCCTGCTCGGTAAGAGCTATTTTTGTGTTTTGTCACTTTCTGATGTATTAGAATTTGAAGTTTTCAAGTAGATTTTGCATTCCCCATAAGTGTTAACCCCTCCGGGACTGATTGATTTATTCTCCATAGATCCAAGCCCAATTATTTGTGGGACCAGTCCTGAACGAGTTAAAACAGTCTATTCGCAAGCCACGTCGTCTCTGTGGACGACGAAGAAATGACTTCATTTAGGCGAGAAATTACGTCATTTAGGTTCTCTTACGTCGTCTGGCTAATCTGAGCACTCGTTCATCCCCGATTTCAGGTTTGTCGGAAAATCAGTACGCTCTCTTCAAAATGACGTAATCAGAGAAATATCCACATCTACATGTATGTGTGTGTTTTATACATGTGTATGTCTATGTGTGGTGGATATTTGTGTACGTATGTGTACGTATTACTTATGTGCGTATATTTGTTTGTGCGTGTGTGTGTGAGTGCACTTGCAATTGGTGTAAACCAGGGACAATTGTGAAAACACCTTCTAATCGAGGATAAATGGTACATCGGGGATATCCCCAATTTTCAATGTTACTAAAAGGACTTTTGAAACAATTCAAATTAGCCCCCTATTTGTTTAGTCTTTTAATGATATTCCCCAATTCACATTACAGTAACCCATTGTGTAACCCATTCTCACTGGGAATATTCTTATTCAACACATTTTCCAAGCTTAGCAGTAAAATGTTTGTAAAGCTATCACACCTGTGTGTCCTCGGCATCCCCAGTTGGAATGTGAAATACTCTAATTGAACAAAAATGGTATTTTTAATATTTTCGGTCCATTTCCTAAAAAAACGAAGCAAATATAATCTAAAGCTACTTTTAGTTAAGTTTTGGTATAGAGGGCGCTGCAATAAAAAAACGGAAAGTAAAATTTGAAAGAGCATACAATTGAATGGCAGAATAAACTTTATTTATCAGTTCAGAAACAGCTGAAATATCAATAAATATATATGATCGGAATAAATCAGAAGCCCAAGGCAGATTTATTCGTGATTTAAAAAAAATTAATAAAAATGCCTTAACTTTTTCAAATCTTTTTTTTAAAATCATTATTTCAACAAAACATCATATGCATAATTTTTATGAAAAATGGTTGAAACCTATGTTTTAGAGAGCACCATCTTGTGTTTTAACCATTATAAGACTGGGCTATTTTGAACCTTTAAAAAACGGGGGGGGGGGCTAAAAAGGCCCCCCCCCCCCCCCCCCTAAGATCTCGGCAACCGAAACTCCGATCGACTCCAAATTTGGCATGGTGATAGATGTCCATGAGCTCTACAATATTGCATAGTTAATTTTTTTTATTTTATTAAAATATGCTAATGAGAGCTAATTAATTATGCAAAAATTGTACTTTGTTTGTATTTTTTAAATTTTTCTTTATATATGGTGATTCCTATGAAACAAAACTGTTTTTCTTTCTATTATTCTTTATATATTGTATTGTTTTATGCAAATGAGAATGCAATAAGTTCTATTCACCATGCCAAATTGGAATACTAACAGTACATGTGAAAAGATGGGTATAAAACTGCAACATAAAAGGTGCATCTAAAAACTCTGTATGTTATAATTATATCCAAAATCAAATTTTCAGTGACACGCGATCGTAAAATGTTACACAACACCCGGACCGTTGACCCAGTGTGCGCAAATTTGGTATCAAAAGATGCGCAAGACTCTAAGGAAAAAAGTCATGAAGTGGCACTGTAAAATATTTAAGCATTGCGAAGTAATCGCGCAAATAGAGGAGCGGGGGGGGGGCTAAATCAGCCTCCCCCCCCCCCCCCCCCCCCCCAGTCTTTTTAGGGTTAATGGCTCTTTTTGAATGATAACAGGCTTCAATAAAAAAAAAAAAAACATCACACATTAAAAAATAACAATTCACAACATATTATTTAAACTTTCTTCCAAGTTGTATTTATTCTTCATCTGACCAAACAACACAAAAAGGGGTTTAATACAGATCATATGGGAGAACTAGATGTACTGGTCAATACCATGCTATAATAGAGCTATCAAGTAACGACATGATGATAACTGGAATACACTTTTTCTGAATTAAGACAAGGTTATATTCCTTCTATATTTTATTCAAGAGTTTTATTATTTATACATTTTAAAATTCCTTTCAAACATACATAGAGAAATCTCAACCTTTTATTTCAACAAAAATATTAAAACAAAGGGGCAGATCGACATACAGTATATGGAGAAATAAGGAAATAAGGAAGACCATTATTCTTAAATATAAGTAAAGCAACTACAGTCAAACCTGTGTATAGTGACCACCTATGGGAAGTGAGAAAGTTGGCCACGGTAGAAAGTTGACATCTATAGACAAGTTCTGTAACATTGCTTTCCCCTGCAGGGTGATTAATGTTGGTGGCCACTATAGACAGGTTGGCTGCTATAGACAGGTGGCCACTAAGACAGGTTTGACTGTATAGACAGGTTGGCTGCTATAGACAGGTGGCCGCTAAGACAGGTTTGACTGTATAGACAGGTTGGCTGCTATAGACAGGTGGCCACTAAGACAGGTTTGACTGTATAGACAGGTTGGCTGCTATAGACAGGTGGCCGCTAAGACAGGTTGGACTGTATAGACAGGTTGGCTGCTATAGACAGGTGGCCGCTAAGACAGGTTTGACTGTATAGACAGGTTGGCTGCTATAGACAGGTGGCCTCTAAGACAGGTTTGACTGTATAGACAGGTTGGCTGCTATAGACAGGTGGCCGCTAAGACAGGTTTGACTGTATAGACAGGTTGGCTGCTATAGACAGGTGGCCGCTAAGACAGGTTTGACTGTATAGACAGGTTGGCTGCTATAGACAGGTGGCCGCTAAGACAGGTTTGACTGTATAGACAGGTTGGCTGCTATAGACAGGTGGCCTCTAAGACAGGTTTGACTGTATAGACAGGTTGGCTGCTATAGACAGGTGGCCGCTAAGACAGGTTTGACTGTAGAGACAGGTTGGCTGCTATAGACAGGTTGGCTGCTATAGACAGGTGGCCGCTAAGACAGGTTTGACTGTATAGGCAGGTTGGCTGCTATAGACAGGTGGCCGCTAAGACAGGTTTGACTGTATAGACAGGTTGGCTGCTATAGACAGGTGGCCCCTAAGACAGGTTTGACTGTATAGGCAGGTTGGCTGCTATAGACAGGTGGCCGCTAAGACAGGTTTGACTGTATAGACAGGTTGGCTGCTATAGACAGGTGGCCGCTAAGACAGGTTTGACTGTATAGACAGGTTGGCTGCTATAGACAGGTGGCCGCTAAGAAAGGTTTGACTGTATAGGCAGGTTGGCTGCTATAGACAGGTGGCCGCTAAGACAGGTTTGACTGTATAGACAGGTTGGCTGCTATAGACAGGTGGCCGCTAAGACAGGTTGGACTGTATAGACAGGTTGGCTGCTATAGACAGGTGGCCTCTAAGACAGGTTTGACAGGTTGGCTGCTATAGACAGGTGGTCGCTAAGACAGGTTTGACTGTATAGACAGGTTGGCTGCTATAGACAGGTAGCCGCTAAGACAGGTTTGACTGTATAGACAGGTTGGCTGCTATAGACAGGTAGCCGCTAAGACAGGTTTGACTGTATAGACAGGTGGCCTCTAAGACAGGTTTGACTGTATAGACAGGTTGGCTGCTATAGACAGGTAGCCGCTAAGACAGGTTTGACTGTATAGACAGGTTGGCTGCTATAGACAGGTAGCCGCTAAGAAAGGTTTGACTGTATAGACAGGTTGGCTGCTATAGACAGGTGGCCTCTAAGACAGGTTTGACTGTATAGACAGGTTGGCTGCTATAGACAGGTGGCCGCTAAGACAGGTTTGACTGTATAGACAGGTTGGCTGCTATGGACAGGTAGCCGCTAAGACAGGTTTGACTGTATAGACAGGTTGGCTGCTATAGACAGGTGGCCGCTAAGACAGGTTTGACTGTATAGACAGGTTGGCTGCTAGACAGGTGGCCGCTAAGACAGGTTGGACTGTATAGACAGGTTGGCTGCTATAGACAGGTGGCCGCTAAGACAGGTTGGACTGTATAAACAGGTTGGCTGCTATAGACAGGTGGCCGCTAAGACAGGTTTGACTGTATAGACAGGTTGGCTGCTATAGACATGTGGCCGCTATGACAGGTTTGACTGTATAGACAGGTGGCCGCTAAGACAGTACCACAATCCTTGGAAGTTTTATTCCAAATGAGAACTGGTATATGCTGGACAAGGACTAAAATGTTTGTTGTGATCCTATTTTAATATCGGGTACGAAACCTCTAAAACATGGACATGTGGCCTAAAACAAAGATACGATTTTAAAAACAAGCATTTGCTGTTTGTACAACCAAGGAGGTTTAATTAAACCTCCTTGGTACAACCATGTTATTTTAGTAATTGTGACTGGCTATAGCAAAACCAACCACTTGTCGGTTAATTATGTTTTGCAGTTATAGGCTTCCAAAGATGACAATTGGTCCCAGTGGCAAAATTAACATTTTGACATAACTAGCACAATAAACTTTTGCTCTTTATATTGCAAAATAAATCAACTTGAAATATTAATCCAGTGCAAATTTATGAACATTTCTGCATGATATTAATATTAATCAAATTAGATTTTTCGACAAGTGGTGGGTTTTTATGTAACCGGTCACAATTATGATACTAAATGTACTGTGATTCACTCCCCCGGGGGGGGGGGGGGGGGGGGGGTCTGTCCTCATAGAAAGGGGGGTATCATGCATGACCAAGGACTTGCCAAAAGCACCCTAAACGAGTATTTGCGTGGTGCAAAAAATACACCCTAAGTAAGTATGATTATCGGTAATTTGATACCCTAAGCAAGTAATCAATTTTTTGTAAACCCCTAAGCAAGTATTTTTGATACCCTAAGCAAGTAATCAATTTTTTGTAAACCTCTAAGCAGGTTATAACTATATTTGATACCCTAAGCAAGTAATCTTTTTTTTTGTAAACCCCTATTAAAAGCAAGTTATATCTATGTTTGATACCCTAAGCAAGTAAGCTTAGTTTTTGAGACCCTAAACGAGTAATTCATCTTTTTGAGACCCTAGATGAGTAATTCATCAGCCTAAAAAAGATACCCTTTTTCCTGATTTTGGGTGATTTTGAGACCCTAAACGAGATACTCGAGTATCTCGCCTGATCGTAAAAAACCACCCTAATTACTCGTTTTCTTGGTCACGCATGATACCCCCCTTTCAATGAGGACAGACCCCCCCCCGGGTTCACTCCATGTAAAAACAGTACCATAACTGTATAATAAAACAAATGAATGCAAATATATGTAGTACAAACATAATACCTCGCTCAAACACACTTTTAAGGACAAGATTTTGTTGGAATACAAAGATTGCAACTATGTACACAAGTTGATCAAAATCAATGTTATTTACTCCATAATGTATGCATATTACAAACTAGCTAATACAACCAGTCATGCTAATAAACATAATAGTACACACATAAAGGTAATACCTTCTAAAAACACACATTGTGATTTTAAAAAATACTGAGTTTTCTTTTTTTAAATGGCAAAAGGTGATAAAAAGGTTATACAATTCTTACAAAATGGCACATAATTACTTTTATTTACAGTATACACTGATGGAATAATGTTCTTTGGCATTCTGATATACTTGGTGAATATGGCTGGCATGAAGTAATACAACAAAAACATACATGAACATGGTGACTATGAATTGGAGGAGAGTCTGTTTTAGTTAATTTATGATTAAAAATGAGCAAAGAAAATGGGATTTCAACGGGATTCGAACCCGAGACCTCTGGATTGCTAGACCGGTGCTCTTACCGACTGAGCTATAGAAAACCCTATGACGGCATTCATCCAGAAACCCTTAATTTTCATTTTTCGTGAGGTCAGAAGCTACATTATAAACCTGACATAAACCCGAAGGATAGTTAATTTATAATAAACTCCTCTCAAAAAGTTCTGCAATTAAAGTTTGGCGTTAATAAGTCTTGATCTTGACCTATGTTATCTTACATGAATTTGGTATTATTGAAAGCCTGTTTATTCCTCTTTTAATACATTGGTACACCATTTGTAAATGGTTAAGTAATTATGAATGTGCATTACACTATGGGGCCAAGTCAAGATTGAAATGTTGCAAAAACGCAAGTTATTGAGTAACTATTGAAAACGCATGGTAAATCTCCAAACGAATGAAGAATTCCCATTGACAATAACGTTGTATTTTGTTAACATTTTTCTTTTGACACGGCTCCACATTCTGGTCTACTGCACATTCCATAATTATATAATAATTACAAATGAGGCATCGATGCAAAGGGGAATAAACAGGCTTGTCAATTATATCAAATTTCAAGTAGGATCATTTTATAGCAAAATAGATATCAACGGTCAACTTGAATTTCAGAACTTTTTGAGGGGTTTATTAACTACTTCTGTGGCTAAAGGCAAGGTTAATTTAAACATTTAATCATGGTGCTAACCTGTTCCCTTCGAGATTCTGAAATTCCCATAGATTTTGTACACAACCCACCCGGTTCCCGTAGTCAAGGGGTTAATACAGGATGTCATTAATATATGAAGTCTACATTTTGTTCGCACACAATCATTAAAAAAACCTTCAATATACTGTTTTATATGGATGCAAAGTAAAACTACACGTATGATAATATAATGCTTTATACAATACATGAATGAGCTGCATGAAAGTAAATATGGTACATAATAATGTGAAACACAAACTCCTTTTGTTTTTAGTACAATGAAATGGAGTATAATAACAAATATTTGTATAAAAGAGAGTACTATAATGAATCACAACACAAAGGCAAATGACAAGACTCATGATATATACCATAAACCTACAAAACAAGATGTTTTATAGTGTTTTTTTCAACATTTCGTAATAGTACAAAACAAGATATATACATGTACATTCTGTAAACTTTCTTAGTAGACTGAAAAATTAACTGCAAGAAGTCATGAAATGCACCATGTATACAGTATCACCTGGGGGGTGTTTCACAAAGATCCTAAGTTGAACTCAACCCTAAGTTGGACTTAAAAAGTATGCTAAGCCGTTAGTTTCTTTGAAAACAAATTGTAAAAGTCCTTTTAAAAGGCATACAATGTTGATTCAAATCATTCATATTTGTCTATCATCAAGGAAATTTCATGTATTTCATGTAATATTCATAAAAAGTCTAAAATACTTGCATTTTTGCTATCAAATATATTTATTCCAAGGCTACAAATGGCTTACCATAAGTCCAACTTAGGGTTAAGTTCAACTTATCTTTGTGAAACACCCCCAAGATACATGTTTAAGTCTCTGAACTAGGAGCAAAGGGACATTTGCTCCAATCTTACCATAAATCAAGGTCCCCTATTTACAATTTTGATCAGCCTTAAAATTAGACACAAGCATTGCATGTCTACGTATGTATAAGTTGGAATGATACAAATGTAATTGTTTGAACAAAAATAGATTCAAAATGTAAAAACAGAGTTAATACACAAATACATTTATCCTTTAGGAAAAAGGTGAATCAGTTTTTTACAATCATGTCTTTCATATAACATTTCAAAATGTTTTTTTAAATATAATGAATATTATCAATTCATTCACACTTAATTTTGTTTGAATTTATCAATATTCAGAAGCCGCATATGTTGGGGGTGTAACATCATAAAAGAGAGATTAGATCTAAACCAATTATTTTCAATATAATGAATATGATCATTTCATTCACACTAAATTGTATATACATAACAATATTCAGAATGCCACATACCTAGGGCGAATAACATCAACAAGAGAGAGCACTTCTAAACCAATTATTTTCAATATAAGGAATATGATCAAAATCCATTACACAATATTTCTTACCAAATCTCTGAAAAAGGAACATAAATGTTGGTCAGAATAACATCAGAGAATACAAATGTACAGAAGGCAATATAACATCATAAATGGGAGCACTCCTAAACCAGAACACCCTCCTGACTCCCCTGTTGGCTAGGTGCTTTAGAGCCAGTCTTAGGAAGGGGCACAAAGTTCGCCCTCTGTATAGAAGGGGGGGGGGTGTAAAACACAAATGAAGACACTCCTCACAATTACCCCACTTTTAAACCAAAACACCCTCTTCACTCCACTGTAGGCTAGGGGCTTTAGAGCCAGGCTTAGGAAGGGGCACAAAGTTGCCCAGACTGCTGGGTACCGACCAGGCAAGGGGCGGATGGATGATTGGGGGCATACATGTACATTGTAGTTCACCCTCTCTACAAAAGGAACATACCTTGGAAGGGGGGGGGGGGGGGGGGTTTAAACCACAAATGAACGCACTCCTAAACCAAATTACCCACTTTAAATCGAACACTCTTCACTACAAAACTACTGGCATATGGCTAGGGATGGATGGCCAGGGGGGCATAGTTTGACCTCTGAATAGAAGGTGGCATACCTTTTCAGGGGCATAAAATCACAAATGAGGGTCCTTATAAACCGAACAGCCCTCTTTGCTGTCCATCTGGCTACACACTTTAGAAGATGGCATAGCTAGGGGGCATATTATGATGGGGGCACTTCGAAACAAAATAACCAAAATAACCCACTCCTAAACCAAACATCCCTCTTCACTACCCTGTTGGCTAGGCGCTTAGATCCTAGTTTAGGAAGGGGCACAACATTATATAGACTGCTAGGGCCTAGGCACAGGAGAGGGGCAGAGACCTGTGGGGGAGGGGGGCATAGTTTGCCCTCTGTATAGAGGGGCGGGGGGGTGTAAAACCACAAATAAAGACACTCCTCAACCAAATTACCCACTTTTAAACCATAACACCCTGCTCCCCCCCCCCACCCCCCCCCCCCCCCCCCCCCCCCCCCCCTCTACCTAGGCGCTTTACACCCTAGTTTGTGCAGGAGCACAAAGTTACCCAGATTACCGGGCACAGGGCTAGGGGCGGACGGATGATGGTGGGCATAGTTTCACCCTCTGTATAGAAAGAAACATACCTTGGGGACGCAAAATCACAAGAAGGCACTCCTAAACCAAACTACCCACTTTTAAACCAAGACACCCTCTTCGCTCCCCTGTTGGCTAGGTGCTTTAGATCCTGGTTTAGGAAGGGGCACAAAGTTACCCAGACTGCTGGGTACAGGGCTGGGGGCGGAGACCCGAGGGGGGGCATAGTTGGGCCTCTGTTGGCGGCGTAGCATGTCAGCGTACTCCCGCTCCTGGTCTGTGTCTATCTGGGACTCGGAGTAACCAGTGCTGGGTGGGTTGCCTGCTGGAACACAAATTGAAAAAGAAAATATTTGGTTTTAACACACATGTTCAATACTGCCCTAATATGACAAAAGGAAGCAACTGACAATGGGTAAATTGTAAATGAGGATTATAATGATGATAATTGTGCTTTTACTTCCCTTTGACCTATTATTTCTCATAAATGGATTGTCAGGTGACTTTAATTTGTTCACCATTGTGTAGAGCATATCTCAATTACCCCAAAACAAGTAAAAAGACTATCCATAAAATTGTCAGTTGCTTCCTTTTGTCAGATTACGGAAGAATAGCACATTTATGTGGGTTTCCAATGGTAAAGTAACAACATACGGCAGCTCAGGGCAATGCCTCAATGAGCCCCCAGCCTGTAAATTATCCACAGATCAACACAAAACACATTTAAAAGTGATCGTAATTCTGGCAGGCAAGAATTGTAGCCTCTTAAAATACATTTTAATTCTCCCCAACCCTTCAGTAGCACCATGACACATTACTTGACAAAGAATTTGTATATGAATATACTGTAATAATAAAACTGTGTTGGCATTACTTCCATGTGGTGTAGATAATACATGTACGTGTAGTTTGCGGTTGCACTCATGTATAAGGAGAGGATTGGTGAGTCCTGAGAAGGACTGTTGGTATACTTTCCAGGGTAGTCCTAAGAAGGACTGTGGTAGTCCTGGAAAGGACTGTTGGTAGTCCTGGAAAGGACTTTTGGTATTCTTTCTTGAGCTTGTAGTTCTAATAAGAGCTACAGCGCTGGTATAGTTATTGTAAGGAGAGTGTGCAAGCTCAAGAAAGAATACCAACAGTCCTTTCCAGGACTACCACAGTCCTTTTTAGGACTATGCCAAACAAGAATTCCAACAGTCCTTCTCAGGACTCCCCAATCCTCTCCTCATACATGGTGCAACCACAAACCACACGTATTAACTTTATGATGCCGTTTAATATCCTGGGGGTGTTTCACAAAGATCCTAAGTTAAACTTAAAGGGTACCCACCACCCAAAAATAATATTCTTATTAAAGAAAGGTAACATCTTTAGTATTCCATTCCATCAACAAGTTCACAAAAATATGTTTCCAGAAAGAAAAAAATACTTGGAAAACACATCACCATTCTAAAGCATATGTCATGCGGTCTGAATTGCGAAGACTACTGTGTGCAGAGCGAACGAATCGCCAGGATTATATTGTCTCCAAACGTACGCGTGAATAGCATTGGCGCACTCGCAAATGTTGGCCCGTATGGAACCAGGAAATAGTAGTGGTTCCGTAAGTGGTGAAAATGAATTGCTTTGTTTATGAATTACACAACCCTTTGCAAAATGTTGGGTATCTATTTGATATCACAAAACGGTACCAACATATAATTATGTGTTGTTCTTTGCCTGGTGGTCCCCTTTAATATCCTGAGGGTGTTTCACAAAGATCCTAAGTTGAACCTAACTCTTAAGTTGGACTTAAAACGTATGGTAAGCCATTAGTTTCTCTGAAAAATTGTTGTAAAAGTCCTTTTTTAAGGCCTAAAATGTTGATTCAAACCATTAATAATTTCTATTAGCTAGGAGATTTCATGTTCTTGATGCAACAGTTATACAAAGTCTAAAATTCTTGCTTTGTTGCTTTTAATATATTGTATTCCAAAGCTACAAATGGCTTTCCATAATAGTTAAGTTCAACTTAGAATCTTTGTGAAACACCCCCCAGGTCAGTTCAACTGAAAACAATAATCTTACCATAAGAATCCCAAGCGGCATAGGAGGGCGGTCTGTAGCCAGTGTTGTAGTACCCAGCACTGCGACTGCTACCTCCACGCGGTGGGAGGGGCCGATTGTCGTCATAGCGATCATAATCCTCCGAGCGACCATCGTAATCGTCGTAGGGTCGGCGGTCGTAGCTGGCGTTGTCGTAGGAGAAGCGGTCGTTATCCGAGTGCGTGCGGTGGGAGACATTGTCGGTTTCGCTCTCAGGGGGCGTGTCACGAGTCTCACTAGATATTGGTAATAAAAATAATATATGTTTATAAAAGATGTAATGAAAATTAATCACATATTTCAAACCTTTTCAAACAAGCTTCTATTCCTGAATATAAATAAACTGTGAAAAATGCCCCAAAACACTCTTCAATTTCGCTCTCAGAGGGTGTGTGCCGTGTCACAAACACAAATTGTAGTTTCAGACTCTTTGATAACTTACAACGGATATATAATCAATCATGATCGCAAATTGTTGGATGAATATACTTACACTGGCTTTACAAGCTCAATTTCATCTCCAGTCTTCTTTGTTGAAGATTTATCTGAAAAAAGAAAACGATGCAGAATAAAATGGATGAGACTTCCTTTCTCCCCGAACAGGTAAAATGAAAAACTAACATGCAATGGTACCAATCATAGCATGTATACTGTAGTCTTCTGGTTGGAAAAACAAATTGTTAGATTAATATAACTAGTAAACAAATATACCATGCACTGAGAGCCTCTAGTTGAAATTATGGATTCCGAGGTGACAGGAAAAGCACTATGTTCTGAGGGTCGTAGACCCGAAGAACATAGTGCTTTTTCTGTCACCGAGGAATCCATAATTTCACTAGTGGCTCGAAATAGTACATGATATATTTGTTTTATATCCTTCGCATAATCATGATCATCGCAAAAATAAATGCTTTCATTTAAATTAAAGAAAAATATAAAGAAAAACAAAACATTGATCATGGAACCATCACTGCACTGACTATGTTCTGTTTGTGA
>JBAMJV010001683.1:0-30000 GCA_037951105.1 Echinarachnius parma | reverse complement strand
ATTTGATTATGGTGCAATGATTCCTAGCACAGTTTTATTATCTAGAAAAATGTTTTTTTTCCTCTTTAATGACAACCCAAGTTGGGGGTGCGGTTAATACACAGGCGCGGTTTATACACCGGCAAATACGGTATCATCTTCGCTGTCATCGTCATCATCCTCATCATCTCCAATATCAACATCAACATCAACAACATCGTCATCATCATCTCCAATATCAGCATCAACATCAACATCATCAACAACATCGTCGTCATCAACATCAACATCATCATCATCATCATCATCATCATCAACATCATCATCATCATCATCATCAGGAACATCATCATCATCATCATCATCATCATCATCAACATCGTCATCATAATCATCATCTCCAATATCAACATCAACATCAACATCATCAACAACATCTTCCTCATCCTCATCCTCATGTTATTACCTGCTGTCCAGTTGAGGGTGACCGAATTGTACATCACACTGACCACCTGAAGATTGGAGGGGGCTTCTGGTGGACCTGTGAAAAGAAGAACAGAAAAATAGTAGGCAGGTTAATGATGACATTTGGATATAATGATTGGATCCTAATACAAATAGTAGGCAGGTTAATGATGACATTGGGATATAATGATTGGATCCAATAGTAGGCAGGTTAATGATGACATTGGGATATAATGATTGGATCCAATAGTAGGCAGGTTAATGATGACATTGGGATATAATGATTGGATCCAATAGTAGGCAGGTTAATGATGACATTGGGATATAATGATTGGATCCAATAGTAGGCAGGTTAATGATGACATTGGGATATAATGATTGGATCCAATAGTAGGCAGGTTAATGATGACATTGGGATATAATGATTGGATCCAAATACATTACATTCAAGCTGTTTAATCATGTCTCCCATAGGCAGCAATCTCTTATATCTCGACTACTCTAGCATGTTTGATCATGTCTCCCATAGGCAGCAATCTCTTATATCTCGACTACTCTAGCATGTTTGATCATGTCTCCCATAGGCAGCAATCTCTTATATCTCAACTATTCTAGCATAACCGGATTAAATGGCCAACCAAATATAACATACTTTGTTATGTTTTTATTTTTGAGGGGAAACCAGATCAAACGAAGTGAGTAAGGAGCCTAGCTATCAAGCTTTGCAGACGTATGTCCCATAGTCACAAAGCGTGCCTCCCCGAGATCATTGTAAGCTTTGCAGACGTATGTCCCATAGTCACAAAGCGTGCCTCCCCGAGATCATTGTAATCTTTGCAGACGTATGTCCCATAGTCACAAAGCGTGCCTCCCCGAGATCATTGTAATCTTTGCAGACGTATGTCCCATAGTCACAAAGCATGCCTCCCCGAGATCATTGTAATCTTTGCAGACGTATGTCCCATAGTCACAAAGCATGCCTCCCCGAGATCATTGTAAGCTTTGCAGACGTATGTCCCATAGTCACAAAGCATGCCTCCCCGAGATCATTGTAATCTTTGCAGACGTATGTCCCATAGTCACAAAGCATGCCTCCCCGAGATCATTGTAATCTTTGCAGACGTATGTCCCATAGTCACAAAGCGTGCCTCCCTGAGATCATTGTAAGCTTTGCAGACGTATGTCCCATAGTCACAAAGCATGCCTCCCCGAGATCATTGTAAGCTTTGCAGACGTATGTCCCATAGTCACAAAGCATGCCTCCCCGAGATCATTGTAAGCTTTGCAGACGTATGTCCCATAGTCACAAAGCGTGCCTCCCCGAGATCATTGTAAGCTTTGCAGACGTATGTCCCATAGTCACAAAGCGTGCCTCCCCGAGATCATTGTAAGCTTTGCAGACGTATGTCCCATAGTCACAAAGCGTGCCTCCCCGAGATCATTGTAAGCTTTGCAGACGTATGTCCCATAGTCACAAAGCGTGCCTCCCCGAGATCATTGTAAGCTTTGCAGACGTATGTCCCATAGTCACAAAGCGTGCCTCCCCGAGATCATTGTAAGCTTTGCAGACGTATGTCCCATAGTCGTCAATCTCATCTATCTGACAATCAGACCATGATGATCAAATGTTGTTGTTGGTTTAATTCACTTCATGTGTATACAATTGCTTGTCTTGCATTTCCAGTAAGATTGCATGATCAAGGCCTGAGCCCTTTTTCATGTTTTAAAGTGCAATAAAGTGATGAATTAAAAACAACTCACTTGTCTTTTCCAGTTGTAGTTCAAAGCGTGCCTCCCCGAGGTCGTTGTAAGCCTTGCAGACGTACGTTCCATAGTCGTCAATCTCGTCGATCTGACTGATGATGAGACGACTCTCGTAACGATTGGCGTACGTCAGATCCTGCCGAACGTCCAACGTGTAGTGGTCGCTGGTCAAGTTGACATCGGCAGATCCTATGAAGATAGAGGAGAGAAGAGAACAAATAAGCCCCCAAATGAAAAACCCCCAGATATTAAACATACAAAAATAATATAATTCAATGCAAGAGTAATATCATGGTGGACTCTCGTAAAGCTTGGCGTCAGATCTTGCCAAATGTCCAGCGTGTAGTGGTCGCTGGTCAAGTTGACATCGGCAGATCCTATGAAGGTAGAGGAGAGAAGAGGAGAATTTGGCCCCCAATATGAACAAACCTGGATATTTAAGGGAAAAAAAGTTCAATGCAAAACTAATTAGAAATTGCCCTCTGTCCAGGGTGTAAGCAGGTCAAGTTGACGTTCATCACTTTAAAGAAATCCCAAACAAATTTAATTTACCTTTAAGCCAGTGGAACTGCACTACGGGTGCACCCTGAGCTCTGCAACGCAGCAGGGCGGTCTGTCCTGTACTCTTAGCTATCTTGCCCGGTAGGGTGTGGTCCACCTCGGGCGGATCTAAAAAAAAAAAAGAAACAAACAGGACAAAAGTTGTGAATGATTTTTGATGGATAATGTCAAACCAATTTTGGGATTAGTTGAAACGCAACAGAGCTGTCTGTCCCCTACTCTTGGCTAATCTTGCTAGGTAGGGTGTGGTCGACCTCGGGCAGATCTAAGAAAAATAGAAACCAGAATGACAATCATAGTGGAGAATTTATAAAATATTTGATAAAAAGTTACAGGAATGTCTATTGTCTGCAGTTGAAAATGAACTGCAACGTGACGGGGCAATTCGTTCCAAACTTTTGCCGGGTGGGGTGTGGTCTATCTTATAATACGCTAAATAACAAACCATGGCAGCCAAGGTACGCTATCAAATGAACCTTGCTAGCCAAGATTGGCTTAAAGAATCTTGCTAGCTAAGGTCAGCTAAAAAAAAAACTTTGCCCGCCATAATATGCTAAATAACAAACATTGCTAGCCAAGGTTCGCTAAAAAACGAACCTTGGTAGCCAAGATTCGCTATGCAAGCCAAGATTTTAATACATTTACGGAGTATAAAACATTAAAACGTCATACAAATAAAAAAGGACACATTAAAAATATCATTAATAATTCATATGTTAATACAACTTCAAGAAATTAGACATTTGTTCCTACATATACATGTACATGTATAATGATAAAATTTAAACATTGCATATAAATAAACATCTAGGAGAAATTAATTTAAAAGTATCAAACTTACATTGAATGATGACTTGAATGTTTTTTGTATCAACCGGCGCAATTCCGTTGTCTGCGTTACACGTGTACATCCCACCCACCGCCTTCGTCACATTATTGATACGCATGATACCCTTGCCATCCGTATATTCGTGGGTGTAGCCCGAGAGGTCAAATCCCGGTCGCGTCCACGTGATAAAGTTAGCCGGTTTGGGGTTGGCGTCGGCGGCACAGACTAGCTCACCAGGGATGTTGAGGGTGATGGTGATAGCTTCCCCTGTGGTGATTTTTGCAGAGTCTGGAGAATTTAAACAGAATGACAATAATAATCTTCATGAAATTGAGCATTTATATTGTCCAATATCCATCTAATAAGCAACAGACTATGGAACTACCATTAGTCCGTCCACACCTGAAGTTAGCCGGTTTGTGGTTGGCGTCTGGAGCACAGATCAGCTAACCAGGGCGTTTAGCGTGATTGTGCCCCAGAGCCCACGTATAGTACTTTGCTTAACTTCACTATTAACGTCATGTGTATTATCTTGGGTAGATGTTAAAGAACCGCTTAAATTGATCCATTAACTTTGTCAAATTCAACGAAAATCTTTTGGAGCTTTCACACTTCTCTTGCACCTTGTTGTTCTGCTTATGGTAATGGAAGAATGAAATGGGTTTTGACTTCCAAATGTCCCCCTAATTAAAGAGCTATTTATGATTGAATGAAAAGCATTCCAGGAATTAAATTTAATTATAAAACGGCTCCGGTACATTCAGTAACGTGATTGGGTAAATCCTGTCACATGGGCATTGATTTTTTTTTTTTTTTGGAGCGTATTGAAGTATGTAGTTTTTGTTTGTTTTGATTTTGCATGGGTATGTATATGGGATAGGTTTTTATATAAGGAACCCTTCCTTCCTACCTATCCCAAACACTATCATATATGATCATTTTAATTTGTATAACATTTGTACCTCATTTTGCATCTGTATATTTTAAATGTATATATATGTGATGAGTGTTGAATAAAATTTGAATTGAATTACTTTTCACTAACTGCCCAATCGTGCAGAAACTGCACAACCATCGTGCCGTGACAATTCTCCAGATTTAAGGTCCATCTTGAATGTAAATCAGATGCACAGTGCCATCTTGCTAACACCTTATGCACGGTGCATAATACACACTGGCTTAGTGCTAGGGTTGGCTTTCTATTTGGTTTTTACAGAAGAGTTCAATCAAATTTGATTACCGCCCTTTATCAACACCATCTGAGAGAGTTAGTTAGAACCCAGGCCAATGGCCCGTATTCACAAAGGAGGTTTGTAGGTTTGTACAAACCATGGTTTGATGATGGTTTACATCTATGGAATGCTGCTCGTATACAAGTAAATTGTAAATCAACATTGTCAACAAGTATGGAGTTTACATTCCTTCTCCATCAGTTTACAAATGGCATTCCATAGATGTAAACCTTGGTCAAACCATGGTTTGTACAAACCTCCTACAAACCTCCTTTGTGAATACGGGCCAATGAGTGTGAAGAGCATAGCTCTAATCACTAGACTAGGGCCACGTTTCATAAAACTTTTTCAATTGTTGTAAGTGTCCAATTATTGTAACTATTTGGTCAACAGCCAATCAGCATTGAGCATTGCAGCTGTTGACATGGTAGTTATAATAATTGGACACTTACAACAATTGCAACAGTTTTATGAAATGGGCTACAAATCACCTCTTCACAATGCAGTATGCACAAACTAGCTTAGTTCAAAATGGCAATTCACTGTGCAGCATCCGTACACATGAATGATTGCACACATATCCTTGAGACCCGCTTTCTAATATACACGTATTCGGTTTCGGTGATTTTTATACATGCCGCCCCCCAGAGCCCCCCAGTTACAGCGCGCGCGTACTGCGCGCAATAAGGAAGTAGGCCGACTTTCAGGGGTGAATGTTATGCATAAGCTGCCTCGGGATGGGAGAAAAGGGCGCGCAGATGGCAAAACTTGTAGAGAAGCCCCCCGGTCATTGCGGAGCACGTAGAGGGCGCACTTCCCTGATAGACTGCCCGTATTTGTGTATAGGTTACTTCTTGAATAATAAAACAATGTTGAATAACGAAACCATTCATACTTACACATGACATCCAGCGTTGCAGAAGCAGATTATCACTCTCATTCCCATTGCATAACTCAGCTGTCGTTCCTAGAAAAATTCTTAGTCCTTGGGACAGAGACCTCTTACAAAATGCAACTTTACTTTAGAAACAGCAACAAGTCTCCTTCTCAGAGACTGGTTTAAACCATTCATACTTACACATGACATCCAGCTTGGCAGTGATATTAGCCGCACCCTCCTCGTTGCTTGCCTTGCACATATACGAGCCAACCTCTTCCCTCAGAGACTGGTTTAAACCATTCATACTTACACATGACATCCAGCTTGGCAGTGATATTAGCCCCACCCTCCTCGTTGCTTGCCTTGCACATATACGAGCCAACCTCTTCCCTCAGAGACTGGTTTAAACCATTCATACTTACACATGACATCCAGCTTGGCAGTGATATTAGCCCCACCCTCCTCGTTGCTTGCCTTGCACATATACGAGCCAACCTCTTCCCTCAGAGACTGGTTTAAACCATTCATACTTACACATGACATCCAGCTTGGCAGTGATATTAGCCGCACCCTCCTCGTTGCTGGCCTTGCACATATACGAGCCAACCTCCTCCCTCGTCGCATTGTGAATCAGAAGGGCGCCTTCGTCGCTCAAGCTGTAGCGTGCGGCAGCAGCGACACTGATCTCGTTCTCGTTGTGTAACCACGTGTGTGTGATGTCGGGTGGGTTTCCCTCGGCTGTGCAGTTTAACATGAGGGTGCCGGTGACTTCGTGGGTGCTTAGGGATATTCCACTTTCAGTCAAGATCCTGGGCTTGACTGGATAGGAAGAAATAAAAAGATATGTGCAGTTAAAAGGAGAGTATAGTTTTGGTCAAACTGAATTTTAGTAGCCAGAACCTGTACCATAACATTACCAACTAATAGTTTATAACTCCACCATGTTCGAAAGGTATAAAAAAAAAACTACAAATGACTTAGTAAAAAGCCTGTTATCATTCAAAAAGAGCCGTTCAAACACATGAGGGTGCCGGTGACTTTGTGGGTGCTCAGAGAGATGCCAGTTTCAGTCAAGATCCTTGGTTTGACTGGATTGGCAGATATACAGAAAATTAATGATTTAATATCGAGGTTAATGCATCTCACATGAAACATGGCTGCATGTATCAACATATAAATGCAGTCTTAGCAGTTGCTTCACTCCCTTGCAATGCCCCCCCCCCCCCATTCTTTTGAGAAGCCCTTGCCTGTCAATAGACACATGGTACATGTACATGTATATTAGTTTCATTCTTAATCATTGAGCAAGATTACAGCTTCAGTTGAGATCCATGGCTTGACTGGACAGGCAGAAATACAAGAAATTAATGATTACTATGGATGTGAATGGTAGTTCAGATTCGTTAGTCAGATGCGCAGTGCCATCAGTACGCGTTAACTTGCCTTGTTCAAAATGGCGTAAATGACATAAATAATAATTCCATCAGTGGCACTCTCTACAAACAGTTCGCTCATTGCGCAACAAACTGTAGACACCTATGTTATTGCCAGACATAAGAGAAAATAGTTTAATCTATAATCATATTATAATCTTATTTGAAAAGCCTGTATGACCCTCTAACCAGTTATCTATGGCAGGGCTTGACAGTCACTTACATCGTACATCCAGGGTAATTCCATCGTTGACGCTTTCCACAAGTAGATCGCTCATGGCACGACAGAGATAGACCCCGCCGTTGTTAGCTGACGTGACAGATTCTAGAATAAGTTGAC
The DNA here is from genome assembly GCA_037951105.1 of Echinarachnius parma. Classification (NCBI taxonomy): domain Eukaryota; kingdom Metazoa; phylum Echinodermata; class Echinoidea; order Clypeasteroida; family Echinarachniidae; genus Echinarachnius; species Echinarachnius parma. Next base: position 22,517 of record JBAMJV010001683.1, on the reverse strand, counting down.
TGCTGGTTGATGTGCCTCCATGTTCAGCATCTGTAACCTCTTGATCAGTTCCTGAAATGACACAAGAAAAACAAAATTGTTCTAAAATACATATCAACAAAACCTGCTTAGGGCAACCCAACAGGGAACGGTCTTCTTTGTCTTCATGTCCAAATATCTGCTATATTTCCTGAAAGACACAAGAAAAAGAAGTTCACTCATAGTTAGCCGATGTCACAGAATGAGTTCCACAAGCAGTTCACTCATGGCACGTCAGAGATAGACCCCGCCGTTGTTAGCTGACGTCACAGATTCTAGAATAAGTTGACTGCTGGTTGATGTACCTCCATGTTCAGCATCTGTTCCTGAAAGAAAGTAGAAATAGTGTTCCAAAATATAACAACAAAAGAGCAATCAATTTAATGTAGAAGAAAGATGTTAAATATCCAAGATACATTTCTATCACTTCACATGATCCTTTCTAGGACTACCAACAGACCTTTCTAGGACTACCAACAGTCCTTTCTAGGACTACCATAGTCCTTTTCAGGACTCACCAATCCTCCCCTCTCACATGGTGCAACCGCAAACCACACGTATTATGATCAATCATGTTTTCTGTGAATGGATCTCTTATCCATCAGGTTTTATGTCACATTTACATAGCTTCTGACCAGCACGCAAATTTAAAAAGTGTTTCTGGAATGGTCAGCCAACACAAGCTTCTAGCTGAGGTGGTAGAGCACCAGTGTAGCAATGCTGAAGTCTTGAGTTGGATTCCTTGTCAAGCTCATATTTAATTATACCAAAATATCATGATCCATATTAGTAATTCAAACATTGAAGAATCTAAGCAGAAATAATCTAAATAAATGCAAATGAGCAAAAAGAATGACACTTTGTCTGGCATGTGGCTCAGTGGTAGAGCGTTGATTCCATGCAGAGAGGTTGTGGGTTGGAACCCCACCCAGGTCATACCAATGACCATTATAACAATGGTACATATTGCCTTCTAGCCAAGCGCTTGACATTCATTATAACAATGGTACATATTGCCTTCTAGCCAAGCGCTTGACATTCATTACAACAATGGTACATATTGCCTTCAAGCCAAGCGCTTGACATTCATGGCTACTAGACCCTGGGTACCACCCAGGTCATACCAATTACCATTATAACAATGGTACATATTGCCTTCTAGCCAAGCGCTTGACATTCATGGCTACTAGACCCTGGGTAAATGAAATGCTACTATAAGGCTGTTTTCGCCCAGCGACGAACGCAGCTTTCAGCGACGCAGAAACAATCTATTGGTACGTCCGCCGCGCTAAAACAACTCTTGTTTATAAGCAGTTTCGCTTATTCGGTGAACGCGGACGTAGGTCTGCAGCACACTACACACGTGCGAGCTCGATGTGATGAACGTTTGACCTCGCTACGAGCAGCGGGCGCCGCTGATTGGCTGTTGCCTGATCGGGCGGTCACATAGCACGGACGCAATTATGACCGAAGACGGTCAGTGATTTCAACTCAAGAACGGAAGGCCCGCTGTTACTATAGGAAATTGGCGATTTTGCACACGACACGCATTATTCTACGTCCGCGCTGAGGTTGCGAAAAGCCTATAATATCATTATATTGTTCTTACCATCCATTGGAACTCCATTCCTCCACCATGAGATAGATGACGTTGGGTTACTGCTCGCTGTACGACAGGTTACTGTCACCGTATCACCTTCTTTAGCTTGGGGTGGGTCCACAGTGACTTCCACAGAACTTGGAGGAACTGACAAGAAATTGAAAGCAACAACATATATATTGATTGGGTTTTTGTTTTTAAATACAACTGACATTTTATAATCTAGAACTGATATTATAAAAAGATCATAACAGTGTTATTCTACATTTTACTGCAGCTTGAGTGTCGAGATATTAATCGCAGTCTGACAGGTAACCGTCATCGTATCACCATCTTTAGCTTGGGGTGGGTCCACCATGACTTCCACAGAACTTGGATGAACTGACAAGAAATTAAAATCACAAAATATATATTGATTGGGTTTTTGTTTTTAAATACAACTGACATTTTATAATGTCAATAATTATAATTCTATACTACTTACATAGGACATTGAGGGTGAGGTTTGCTTGAAGTGGCACTGGGGTAGCTTCGTTGCTAGCGTTGCAGGCATAAACTGCTTCATTGCCAAGAAATATGCGACTGATTCTGACATCTTAATAGAGATAGTTTGTGCAACTCACCCCAAGTGATTCAATACTACTTACACAATACATTGAGGGTGAGGTTTGCCTGAAGTGGCACCGGGGTAGCTTGGTTGCTAGCGTTGCAGGCATAAACTGCTTCATTGCCAAGAAATATGCGACTGATTCTGACATCTTAATAGAGATAGTTTGTGCAACTCACCCCAAGTGATTCAATACTACTTACACAATACATTGAGGGTGAGGTTTGCTTGAAGTGGCACCGGGGTAGCTTCGTTGCTAGCGTTGCAGGCATAAACTGCTTCATTGCCAAGAAATATGCGACTGATTCTGACATCTTAATAGAGATAGTTTGTGCAACTCACCCCAAGTGATTCAATACTACTTACACAATACATTGAGGGTGAGGTTTGCTTGGAGTGGCACCGGGGTAGCTTCGTTGCTAGCGTTGCAGGCATAAACTGCTTCATTGCCAAGAAATATGCGACTGATTCTGACATCTTAATAGAGATAGTTTGTGCAACTCACCCCAAGTGATTCAATACTACTTACACAATACATTGAGGATGAGGTTTGCCTGAAGTGGCACCGGGGTAGCTTGGTTGCTAGCGTTGCAGGCATAAACTGCTTCATTGCCAAGAAATATGCGACTGATTCTGACATCTTAATAGAGATAGTTTGTGCAACTCACCCCAAGTGATTCAATACTACTTACACAATACATTGAGGGTGAGGTTTGCTTGAAGTGGCACCGGGGTAGCTTCGTTGCTAGCGTTGCAGGCATAAACTGCTTCATTGCCAAGAAATATGCGACTGATTCTGACATCTTAATAGAGATAGTTTGTGCAACTCACCCCAAGTGATTCAATACTACTTACACAATACATTGAGGGTGAGGTTTGCTTGGAGTGGCACCGGGGTAGCTTCGTTGCTAGCGTTGCAGGCATAAACTGCTTCATTGCCAAGAAATATGCGACTGATTCTGACATCTTAATAGAGATAGTTTGTGCAACTCACCCCAAGTGATTCAATACTACTTACACAATACATTGAGGGTGAGGTTTGCTTGAAGTGGCACTGGGGTAGCTTCGTTGCTAGCGTTGCAGGCATAAACTGCTTCATTGCCAAGAAATAAGCGACTGATTCTGACATCTTAATAGAGATAGTTTGTGCAACTCACCCCAAGTGATTCAATACTACTTACACAATACATTGAGGGTGAGGTTTGCCTGAAGTGGCACCGGGGTAGCTTCGTTGCTAGCGTTGCAGGCATAAACAGCTCCGTTGTCAGTCTGGTCCAGGATGATCGACAGCTCGCTCGTCGAAACGATGTTGTTAACGTTTGTCTCTGCCTCCTGTGTAACGCCGTTCTTGAACCAAGCTAGCGTGGGAAGAGGGCTCCCTCCAACTGTGATGCAGACGAGTCGCAACAGTCGTCCCGCCTTCACTTCACGGCCGTCTTCGTAGCCAGATATGACCGGGTTGTTCGGTGGACCTGGGATAATAACAAGAATAATAATAATAAATGTTGCTTATAAAGCGCATGTGACTACGTCTCAATGTGCTTTACACTATATCAGGATAACATGTCCACAAGATCTGGACAAAATTCTGAAACATTCATGTCTTATTTGAATGATCTTCTTAATGCCCACGAGTCGCTTGGAAGGAATGCTCTCTGGGGAGTGGAGATGGTGCACACTCGGGCTGGCATTGTATCCTCTGACTGGGTATATGATAGTGTCAAGTACTTATATTAGAAATTATTGTGTATCTTATTAGGTGCTTTATAAATAAAAACATTTTATTATATTTAATTATAATATTTTTAATCCAATTATACAATCCTTGATAAGATTCATCTGATTGTGAAATGTTTGTGAAATGTTATTTTCACACAATCAACTTACTTTATACAATGTGAGTCAAAATAAACGAAACCAGACTTTAATAGCTTATAAATCCACTATTCTAAACAAATATATGTTGGTATTGGTACCAAGTTAAAGCTTGGGAAATTGCGTTTAAATACACTCTGATCACCTCACGCTTCACCGAACGCGACCTAATTACCCAAAGTCATGCAAAAACTACCAGTGTCCAAGTTTGCCGTGTTCTTGTTTTGTGAATGGTTGCATCTGTTGTATGATTTTCAAAGATAACTTCATCCTACACGTCCTATTCAGGGCACCCTGCCTCCAAACAGTGGGGTTGCTGATGGGAGGAGGGTGAGGAGATCCCCCTCCACCTTGATAAACTTGAAAAACACTGGCAACCAGCTGGTATTTTGTTTTGATTCACCAAAGGATATTCTTCAAATGTTCTTTTGAAAAAAACGGTAAAACAGACGCATCCATTCATGATTAAACAAGATAACGGCAAACTTGGACACGGTACTTTTTGCATGACTTTAAATAATAATGTCGCTTCAGTGAAGTGTAAAGAGAACAAAATGTATGATATATCATTTTAAAGGCAATTTCCCAAGCTTTAACATCATACCAATATCAACATATATACATGTATGTTTAGAATTGTGGATTTATAAGCTATTAAATCTAGTTTTGTTTATTTTGACTCACACTGTATGGTAAAAATTGCAATCGTTCTAACTTCATTCTAGAGCTAAAAACCTGAGATGATTTTTTCGTCAGAAAAATCATACCAAAAGCAAAAAGAACACACCTGATACAAACTTTCATTAATTTTTCCCTTTCCTGCAGTGTCTCCAAAATATAACACAATACAGGGTGGCCCAAAAAAAACGGAACGGGGCACATCCCAAAATATAATACCACAATGTTTATGTTCATCGGATAGTGTGTCTTTTCCAATGAAAAACCATACCAAGAACAGTAATTTTGGTCAGGTCGTTTTTGTTTAAGGGCGCTGTGAGTGAGACCATGTCAGGTGCCAATTTATGTTGATTTCGACCTAGTCAATGGCAGTTTAACCGCACTCCTTGCCCGTAATACCATTCAGCGACGATGCCCATTCTCTCGGCACACGGCTGAGTGCACACTAACAATAGTGCGCGATGCTCAACGTATGAATGGCGGTTCGTGCGATTCATCAAGCGCTGGCTCAATACAAATTGACAAAAAAGAGAACCTGACATGGTGTCACTCACAGCGCCCTAAAACAAAAACTACACGACCAAATTGACTGTTCTTGGTATCGTTGTTCATTTGAAAAGACACTCTATCCGATAGACATTATACATTTGTTACTATATTTTGGGAAGTGCCCCGTTCCGGTTTTTTGGGCCACCCTGTATAACGTTACTTACGCATGACTCTAACTGAAGCGGTACTAGTCTTAGTCTCGTAAAGTTGCTCATTTACTGCCTGACACACATAGTCTACGCTATCTGGTTCCGCGGCCATCGTAAACGTCAGCTCCTGGGACGTTATGAAGCCTCCATTTGGCGCCTCAGTCACAACGTCGTCATGGGTCTTGACCCTCCGACCTCCCGTGAACCAGTTGATGACCGCCGGTGGGTTGCTGTTGGCTAGTATATTGAAATAGAAAAAAAAAATTTAAAAATTAATCTTGTTTGAATGTCTATTTCTAAAATGTCATGCATATGTCATCTTATCAGTATCGCATTTGAAATCTGTTTGGCGCCTCTGTCACGACGTCGTCATGGGTCTTGACCCTCCGACCTCCGGTGAACCAGTTGATGACCGCCGGTGGGTTACTGTTGGCTGCAGTTATGATAATCAAATGGATTTCACTCCAAGCATAAACCAATTGTGGGATGATAAAAAATGCAGCAACCAGAAACATTTTATATCTTGAACTTCCTTACCATTAGAAAATATACAACTATATAATGGGCTTTTTGAATTAGTCTTTATTAGCTATATATTTCATTTGTCGGTTGACACTGAGAAGACCCAATTATCAAATTTCACAAGTATGCAAGCACTTGGAGGAGAATTATTCTCATGTATAAGTCTTTCTGCATGTATACTCCACAAAAAAAGAAACAGGACACTTACATGTATTTAAGACGTTATATCTCATATTTATATACGATAAAATATGTTATTGTATACCAAATTAAAGATAAAATGACCTTCTTCAATATTAGAATAAAATCCAGATGAAATCATTCATGCATGACTTGTCACGGTCAATTATCCACCGCAAGGTCTGTTTTCAAAAATAGCAAAAATGGAACATCACATTGATTTCACATGTATTTAAAACCAATCAAAACACTTATACTACAATACAAATATTTTAAAACCTCATGCAATTTTTTTCTTTAATTAAGAAGGAATTCAGGCACCAACCAAAAACTCACCCCAAACACCAAAATTATGAAAAGTTAAAGGAGGGGTGAAATCCCGGCTTTGATACAGGTTTATAGCTTTAAATATGTGCCTTTATTGATATACCACACTTTTTTTTTCAAAGAAATCCTTGAGTTGGGAAAAAAAGGGAAATTTCATGCAACTTTTTTGCATTATTACGCATCGGCGTTCCATGCTCCGAAAAAAAGTCATTTATAGCAGAGCTGGAATGTGCGCACGTGTCACCCGATTCATGACATCACATGCAGACCGCAACGCGGAGGAATGTGCATTGTTTACATGCAGAGCCTATGACTTGCTTGTAAAACAAACTCGTTTTTGCTTGTAAATTGAGGTTTTACTGAAAATGCTTAAGAATTGCTAAGAAATGAATTGTAGCAGGATGCAGCTACACATCTGAGTGTATATCGTCCATGATATAAACCTGAACAATATCTCTGTGTCAACGTGAGTATTGCACTCAGCGTGTACGTCTATGACCGAGCTAAACTGCGATTGCCTGCCGGTGACGTCACAAAGATGACGTCATTTTTTGTTCGCCCGGGACTCAGTTTTTTACGGGGGTTCCGAAAGTGAATTTACAAGTTGATTTTTTTATTTTACCGGGTTTTCCCACGAGGAAAATATGTTTGTATTAGTAATCTTCATGAAAATATATCTTAGATACAGTAAAACCCAATTTTGAGGCAGTTTTCTTGTCACCATACCTTTAATGAAAAAAGAGAAATTCAGAAATAACCATTGTCCTTTACCTGAAGTACACTTGAGAGTCACAGAACTACCAGACTGCACCATCGCTTCATGCCCAGTGATGTTGACAAAGGCAGGAGCAACTGAAAAGGGGGCGAACAATTGTACACAGGATGATAAAACATTTAAAATTCATAATACTTTTTAAAAGCTAAATAAAATTGTAATAGCTAAATAAATTTGTTGTTCCAATGAGTAAAAGGCTGTTTAAAAATAAACTAAAAGTTACAATAAAAATGTACAAACATATTGAGCAATCTTTAAAATCACACAAAAAATATCAAAATCTTAAAACTTAGTCACAGAGAACAAAAGTGCAGCTCCCATCAAAAAGTGAAAGCGGGTCATGTAGTGTGTCATGGGCTTTAAACGTGACTTACAATTGACAGTTAGTTGTATCTGTGTGCTCATTGGGTCAGCATGAATGAAAATTGTACAAAGATGACTTTTCCTCAGAAAGTTTCATTAGAAATTTAACCGAGACAAAATCAATGAAGTCTTACAAACCCAAGTCACACAGAACAAAACTGCAGCTCACGCAATGTGAAATAAAACAAAATTGTAAATTATTTATTCTATTTGTATTTATTTTTATTTATTGGTATACATTTCAAACTGATCAGCAGCAGTGCTGAAAGGATCAGTGTACATTAATACATCAAAACATACATAGTATAAAAAAATTTATAGATAAATTATAACTCGGTCTCGGCAAAATAAAAAAAATGAGCAAAAGTGAGACTCACAATTGACGGTGAGTTGTATCTGCGTGCTCATCGGGTCAGCAAGAACAACGCTTGTAGCGATGCACTTGTAGACGGCGTTATTATCGCTGTAATCTACCAGCAGAGGGAGAATATTCCTCGCACGTTCCCCGTCCGTGATGTAGGAGTAGTCCATTCTTTCATCATTCTTGTACCAGTAAACCTGTATAGAAGATGAAAGTTATGCCACAATTATCATTTACAATATGTATATACATTACATGTACGATTGCTGAGAAGGTGTGTTTTTATGGAAAGGGCATTTATAGATGGCATCATTTAAATTGTTGCTGCAGTTGACACTGAGCACGTTCCCCGTCCGTGATGTACGAGTAGTCCATTGTCTCATCATTCTTGTACCAGTATACCTACATAGAAGAAACATTTGCAAACATACATGTATGATTCATATATGAGTGCTAACAAGAACTAATTTTATGGGAAGGACATAATAATAATAATAATGCATTTATATAGCACATTTTCCATCTAAAATGTTCAAAAGCGCTGTAAGTCCACATTATTGAAAGAGGTGAGTTTTCAATTGTTCTTTAAAAATATTGAATGAAGCTTGGTTGGGGATGGTCAGAGGTAGTTTATTCCAAAGGTTTATAGATAGCATTATATAAATTGTTGCTGTAGTTGACACTGAGCAGTAGAAAGGTTTATAGATAGCATTATTTAAATTGTTGCTGTAGTTGACACTGAGCAGTAGAAAGGTTTATAGATAGCATTATTTAAATTGTTGCTGTAGTTGACACTGAGCAGTAGAAAGGTTTATAGATAGCATTATTTAAATTGTTGCTGTAGTTGACACTGAGCAGTAGAAAGGTTTATAGATAGCATTATTTAAATTGTTGCTGTAGTTGACACTGAGCAGTAGAAAGGTTTATAGATAGCATTATTTAAATTGTTGCTGTAGTTGACACTGAGCAGTAGAAAGGTTTATAGATAGCATTATTTAAATTGTTGCTGTAGTTGACACTGAGCAGTAGAAAGGTTTATAGATAGCATTATTTAAATTGTTGCTGTAGTTGACACTGAGCAGTAGAAAGTTTCTGGCTCATTATGCGTCCGTCAGGATGTAAGAATAATCCATTCTCTCACTATTCTGTACTAGTTTAGTAAACCTAGATATAGAACAAGAAAAGCGTGTAAAGAAATGATTTTTACATTTAGAAGTGTTAATAATTACTGTATTTTTGAAGAAAATGACATTGTAGATGGCATTATTTAAATTGTGTGCTTCATGAAGAGGACGCATTTTATATAGATGGCGTTGTTGTTGACTAATATGTCCCAATGCGTTGCTGTTGCTCAAACCCCAATACAATATTTATCTCAGCGAGTGGATTCCCTCCGAAAGATGAACATTCCAGGGCGAGTTGGTCCCCCGTTCTCACAATGGTACCTGCCGAGTAGCCTGTGATCATCGGTCAAAATATTTTGTTCAATTTAATCAAATAATATGTCTTTAGTGGATGAACACATGCACCAATTTTGTTCCATCTTCTTAATAAATTTCCAACATATGAAATACTGCTCTATATTTACCTCAGCCAGTGGATTCCCTCCGAATGATGAACATTCCAGGGTGAGTTGGTCCCCTGTTCTCACAATGGTACCTGCCGAGTAGCCTGTTATCATTGGTTCAGATGGGGGGACTAAAGATGAAAGAGGAATCGAGAGAGGGATGGGAGAATAGAAATGGGATGTTACATATTTGTATACAAGGAGCTTATCCCGTTGGAATCCCATTTTCTTTGCTCTTTTTCAGTCTTATTATATTTCTGGTCAGTTTCTCTAAAGCCCGGTGCAGATAGAGCCGACTCGACCCAATCTGACTGGTTTCAATCAGGCTAGAGTCGGGCCCGGTCAGATGGAGCCGATTCATCGTGTTGAATCGACCCCGACTGGCATCCGACTGTCTCTCGACTGGTAAAATGTATGTCGCGAGGCACTGAAAACTGAGCCGATCCGAATGAAAACCAGTCGGATCGGGTCGAGTCGGCTCTGTCTGCAGAGGGCTTTATATGTTTGAATCAAGGAGCTTATACATAGAGAACAGTGAAAGCAAGGCTCAGAGGTTAATACAATACAATACAATACAATACAATACAATACAATACAATGCAATACAATACAATACAATGCAATACAAATAAAGCTTTTAAAATAAAACAGAGATAACATTGAACAAACTGAGTTACAAGTTCAAATTATCTACTCATTTGCAGGCCTCATCACTGGAAAACTTTCAAGTCTACATAATACAGTATATACAAATGATGTTCGTTCGGCTCTTGCGAAGAGAAAATGGATGTACATTTTGCTTGCCCAAAACAATTGAAGCTCATAAGTGTCTTTTTGTGCTGCCTAGCATAATGAATGTAATGCCAACAAAATGGTCCCGGAAATACTTGTGCTGAGGTGTATGGAAAATACACGTTTTACCAAATCCAAACAGTCTTGAATGGGTGAATTGGGTAGGCTTGTACATCCTACAGGAACCTGGTGGTCTATGTACAAAGTCTATGGGGATTTCAGAATCTCAAAGGGAGGGAGGTTAATAACTTACACAGCACATTGAGTGTGACTCCTGTTTCCATGGGAGCTGACAAGGCATCATGGATACTCGACAGGCAAAGGAAAGTCCGTTGTCCTCCTTCTCTGGGTTGAGAGTAAGAGTGCTCACAGCATTGATCCTTTTACCTGCAAAACAATCAGAATAATATCAGAATATTGAACATGTAAATAACAGAAACATTTTCTTAATGTTCCTTTAATATATGTTTATATTAAACAATGATTACAAATTGTAGTAAAAGGTGAAATGATTTGGCCCTACTGATCATTGTTTGGCAATTCATCCAAAGGACCAATTACAATACAGACATGAAAGAAGCAGCACCAGTTACCATCATTTTTCAAAGAGGCCATGGAACTCCATCCTTACTAGTCAAAGCAAAAGTCACCATGATTAACCTGAAGGGTCATCAGATGCAGTGTTGGTCACTTCAGGTTCAACATAAAGCAGTGGGTCCCTATTCTTACCTGAAGGGTCATCAGATGCAGTGTTGGTCACTTCAGGTTCAACATAAAGCAGTGGGTCCCTATTCTTACCTGAGGGGTCATCAGATGCAGTGTTGGTCACTTCAGGTTCAACATACAGCAGTGGGTCCCTATTCTTACCTGAAGGGTCATCAGATGCAGTGTTGGTCACTTCAGGTTCAACATAAAGCAGTGGGTCCCTATTCTTACCTGAGGGGTCATCAGATGCAGTGTTGGTCACTTCAGGCTCAACATACAGCAGTGGGTCCCTATTCTTACCTGAAGGGTCATCAGATGCAGTGTTGGTCACTTCAGGTTCAACATAAAGCAGTGGGTCCCTATTCTTACCTGAGGGGTCATCAGATGCAGTGTTGGTCACTTCAGGCTCAACATACAGCAGTGGGTCCCTATTCTTTAGCCATGTGATTGTAGCAGCAGGCTTCCCATTGCTTGACCGGCAGGCCAGAGTGACCGTGGCTGGAGGCTGGACGGTGATCAGGGATCCATTGGGGTAGTCATCAATGACTGGATGCTCAGGTGGTACTGAAAGAGAAGAAATACAAATTTAGGGTAATGAGGAGAAAGTTATTGAAAACCAAAGATGGAACAAAGTGGGTAGAGGAAAGAAAAGGGAGGACAAAAACACAAATAAGGAATAAGAGAAGAAAAGGAAGATGAGGAGAAAGAGAGAGAGGAAGAAGAGGAGGGGGAATATGAAGAGGAAGATGAAAAAAGGGAACAGAAAGAAGTAGTGGTAAAGAAATACAAAGAACTTTTAGTTTAAAATGCTATGAAAGAGAATTACGTTTTAGTTTAGAAAACATTAAAGGGATAGTCGAGTTTTGGTCAAACTGAATTTTATTAACCAAAAGCTGCACCATTACACTACAAACTAATAGTTATAATTCCACCATGATCGAAAGGTATAGAAAATTACAAACAACTAAGTAAAAACCCGGTTATCATTCAAAAATAGCCGTTACAACTCAAGAGGGCGCTCTCTAAAAGATAATTGGTTTCAACTTTTTTTCATACAAAATTGTGCATGTGATGTTTAATTAAAATAATGATTAAATAGAGGTATCATCAACAACTAAAAAAAATAAAATAAAAACAAACAAACAAACAAGTAGTACGAGGAGGGAAAGTGGAAGAAGAGGAGAAGGACATTTTCCAAACAGGTAGAATAGAACAAGATAAGGATTTCCTATTGTCAAGTTCGTCTTTAGAATTGTTCAACATTTTATCTGTTTTTAAAAACAAATCACAATTAATTCAGGACTTACTTAGCACTATAATAGCTGCTGGGTCCGATCTCAAGCTCTGATGAGTAGCATCCGTCGCAGAAACATGACACCTATAGATGGCGTCATCGCTCAGCTCTGCCCGCTGAACTTGCAGGTTGCCCTGTGATGCTTCATCTCCTGAAACAGCAAGAAAACAACAAGTAATTCTAGAGGGTGAAACAATCCTACAAGTATTTCTCCAATTTATCAGGGTGTGTATTTTTGGGGTGGTTACTTTTCAAACTCGGTTGCATGGTAATAGCACTGTACATGGAACACAATGCAATTTACCAGGGATCTTGTCAGAAGCTCTTTTTGGTATTTGGTGATTTTGCCCCCTAATTTTCAAAATAGCCCCCTGAAGTCAGAAGGTGAAATATTTTGTGATATCCATCAGATTCCAAAAGTAGCCCCCTCAAATTAAAAATGAACTTTTCCCTGGGCTCTGATATTATCATTTTTTGTTTTACTTGAACATAATTTTAGTTTATCTTAGAATTTTCACTCAAATGTAATTTACATTCTTTCATTTGGCATCTAAAAGATTTGCTTTATGCTTGCTGCTACATCAAAACTGGAAGAGAATTGATAAGATTGTTTAAGAAATAATGATGAATTATTGAGGGGATCTTACTTATTGTGTTACAAGTGTTTGTATCAAAATGTTTATCTTTAACACCATTCAATAAAAAAAAACATTCTGAAACCGCTATTTACAGGTTGTAACTAATCTTGAATACATGTGTTCTTTTCCTTCCTTTTTACTGGCAACACGGTCCAAGTTCCAGAGTGAAATTGAAGACATCTCTTATCAACACCTCAGAATAACATTTACTACCTTGTTATTCAATCTATATATTTTGTTTTGTAACAATGCCAGCAAGGTCAGAATACCACATGTACTTTTGTCTTTCACTTGCAGCCATTTACATAGTTGGTCTATCCCATCCCTGTTAACTTATCAATATTAAATCTTACTCAAATAGTTAAAGGTAAAGGCCAGTTTTAGAAACACCCCCCTTTCAACAAAATGAAATGGAAGCTCTTATTACCAATAATGTAAAAGAATATAATTGTACTAATAATATAGGATTATCCAAATTTGGCCAAGAAACCGCCTACTAATTGATATATTTCATAATTATAAATTGATCTAGGGCCGGATAGATATCGGCAACGCGGAATCGCTCATACGCTACGTGTATTATGACCACGAGGTGTACACGAGGTGTAGCGCTATACGGGCTTGTCCCTAGCTTGTCGATATCTCCCCCAGCGCTTAGCGGTGCTGAGAGGTCTGAACAGGCGGTGGATTTATGAATTTCACAGGCGGATATTGGATTTCTTCCGATATTTCTGTATTTAATGATGCTTAGGTTCGGATTTTACCACACAAGCCCTATTTCAATACTCAACAATATTGATCAATATATGTATTCGGCTACTTTCCCGAAAACTACAAAGTACAAACTTTGTCTATATTAGAGTAAAGTGTGAACTTGATATGGATTACAGTACATCTCACTTTTCAAAAGTTTTAGTATTGAATTGAACTCATAATTATATCCTGTTTATCTGCAAAATAACTGAAAGAGATCATTTTAGTTCAATAAAAAATTTTTAAAATGCATCCAACTTCTGTCCCTAAGTTGCATCATAAGGAAAGAAAGACAAACATCCTGGAATTGCGCAATGCACACATTCTACATTGTTTCCACATTAACAAGAAAGATAAAAACTGCTTCAAAGAATTTTGCCTGGCATTTAACTTGTCCTTGAACTACTTTGCTGAATGAAATAATTTGCTTTATGACCAGTGGAAAACAAATACAATGGGTAATATATAATTTATAATTTAGCCCCCTGAAAACCCCCAAAGAGCCCCTTAAATTTGCATCTAGATAGAGTTCAATGCTATCTCCATGGCAGAGAGCTTGACCTTGAAGAGCTCCCCCGAAAAAAAAAAATATAATTTAGATTTTTCCCTATTCATAACTTTTTTGCTAGGCAAAAGTGCATTCCCTTCTGTGACTGGAAACAAGACTACAATAAATCATACCCCAAGGATTACTTTAGAGGCTATAGGGTCAAAGGTCATGGGTTCAACTGGGTTGAACTGGCATTAAATCTTCTGATGGCAGATTAAAGATAATGGAATGGGGCAGTTATTTGGGAAAATGGCCTTAAACTTTGGAAAAACTACAGTTTTAATGCCAGATTCTGGAGATATGAATGCCAAACAGGGATTTATTATAGAAGTTACAATGTCACTTAGAAATTCAACATGACCTTGGTGAAAATGTTGATAAATGGTGTAAAAAGGTAAATTCTTCTTTTTGCCTCAGATACAAACACACTTGTTACTCTCCCTTGTTATCCATGCCTTTTCCCCCTTTCCCATTTCATCAATGAAATCTGTCTTCATTGCTCCTAATCCTTTATATTGTGTTATCTCAGATACATTTAACACACTTTTTACTTTCCCTTTTTTATCCATCTTTTCCCTTTCCTATTTCATCAATAAAATCTTTCTTTGTTGCTCTTATTGTAAAGTGTATTAACTTTTTTTAAATAGTTTTTTTTTTTATATATTATTGATAAAGTACAACAAGACCAGTTAATTTGGTTTGAATCAATGTTCACTAAACTTCTGCAGCATGAATTTCATGACTGTAAAAAGCAGAATCTGACCCAAATAGCTTCAGTTCACTGGCAATGGTGAAGTCCTGCAGAGAGAAATATGACATGTTTTTTTTTGACTCTCATAATTAATTGAAAACACCCATTTCACATCATGTTTCTAAATTAAACTAGTTTAAAATCTGATGTATTGTTAGATGCTGAAGAGCATCTTTTCAGTTTTTATATCATCTTCAATGTTTCAATTTCAATTTTATTTCACATCTTGAAAAACACAGAATATACAAATTTCAGCAAATTACATACATAAAAAAAAAAAAAAGTTATACATGTGGTGTGGACAGTATTACAGTGGATGTGGGGGATCTGCAAAGGATATAGATATCCTGTCGAGGCAGATCCCTTTGTTGACTGTAATAACTAGTACAATTTAACGAACAAATGATTTTAATATCTTTGTCGTAGCCCCCAACCCCCCAAGCCCCCCCCCCCCCCCCACCGCCCCCTCACCCCGCCCGCCCACCCTCTGCCATTATTGTGGATGAGGATTAAGGCACATTTTTACTGTAGTGTTATAATTATATTCATGTAACTATATTTTGAACATTTTTAAAGATGTTTTTAGATGCCTTGCCTGTTTCCATTGTCACAATAATCAATTACTCAAATTATAAATTCAATCAAAAATCATAGCTTATAGACTGTTTGTTTTATCATCAGGCACCAATCATACTAGATGTTTAGATTTGCATAACTCCAAAGCTGTTTGTTTATTCCACCATATAATAAGATAATCAATATAACAATACCGAACATACTGGTTCTCAGCCCCTGAAAAGCAAAAACTTGTATTTAATGGGTCCTGCTACAAAGTTACACCATTTCTGAACAACCTGTAGACTGTAGTACAAGGCCCACACAATTGATAAACTGTTTGGGTGCTTTAGACCAGCTTAGAAAAGTGTTACTGTTTCTACAAAATTGTGTATCAAACTTTTGATATAAAAGGGTAAGAAAGAGCTCCCAACAAATATGTCTCTGTAATCCCCTGTCAACAAGTGAAGGTCATTCGTGGATGACAAGGTTAAACTTTCAGAATTCCAAAATACTTTCCTCCCCCATCTCATATGCAGGATAAAGTGATACATAACAAACAGCAAAACCTTGGAATACATTACATACAAATAAGTGAAGAATTTTTTTTATTTTGATATGCATGCTTCTGTACCTAACCCTTACTACCTAGCTGAAATCTATTACTTTCCCAAATTTGGAGGCTTATTTCCAAGCATGGAAAAGCATTCTAAAATTTGTTTTGCATTCAAATCCATGCAAATTTACGGGGGATCTTTTAACCCATTGCTTACGGGAACTGGGTGCGCTATGTACAAAGTCTATGGGGATTTCAACATCTCAGAAGACTTCCATCGTTCATCATTTATAAAATCTTACCTATAACTGAGTATCTATCATAGCCGGGGAGTGTCCGATCTGATCCCAGAATAACGTCATCTTTTGACCACCATATCCTGCCCTGTAGATCATCCACTGCACATTGAAGAGTTGTGTCTTGACCGGCTATCACACTGGTGTTGACTGGTGTGGTGGAAAAACTCTGCTGACCAGTCACTGTAAGGAAAAGGATAAAAAAGAGTCTTGTAATATTGATTACATGTATATATTTGTGGAAAAAACTCTTCTTCGTTTTGAGTACTGTCCAACATCCCAATGCAGGAGCCAACCGGACTTACACTTTTCTGTAGGACAAGATACAAATACTGTGAACAAAATTTATAAAAACTCTGTTGACCAGTCACTGGCAGGAAAAGAGAAATTTTATGAAAAATTATCAAACTTGGTTATATCATAATAAATTTGCAGCAAAACTCTGCTGCTCATTCCCTTTAAAACGACAAGCGTGATATACTTATGAAGTCTTTGTGACAAAATTTATCTCACAGACCTATCATAATATTATTTAAATAATTCATTTATCAGATTTATGTGACCTAGCTGGACTTAAGAATTAAGAATTACTACTTTTTCTCTAATAGTTGAACAGAAATAGTAGTTTCCCGATTGATCGGGCAACCAAACTCTACCATTTATAAAATTAGACTTGCCCGACATATATTTTTACTTGCCCCAGCAACAGGGCAAGTGCTAGTGTTAAGCACTGATTAAAGTAACTCATCACAAATAACCCGAGTTTTGCATTTTCCCAGATTTCAGACTTGTCTTTTTACTGCCACATTAATTTCCCTGGAGACATGCTCTTGGAAATAGGAGCAGCTGACCTCTACACAAATTTGTAACTTGCAAAATTACTTTTTTTTCCCCCAACAAAATTCCAGTCCAGAAAACCTGATACCAATTTCAAGTGGTCCGGGTCAAAGGGGGTCGCATCTTAACTCCAATTTGCCAAAATCCCCAATGATAGCAAACCATGCACCCTGTTTTTGTTACTGAAGTGTGTAAGCTTCTTAGAAAGTGTTAGGGTGTTTTGTGTTTGCGCTTGAATAGAGGAATCAGTGGCAAGTCAAGAGGCTTTTGTATGGTGAATTAGGCGAGAACTATGCCTGCAAAAACAGTGAATAGGAGGTGAATGCAATGAATAGGAGAAAGTTGTCAAAGGCAATCTTTAGAAGCTTTTATTACTAAATTGACCAACTAGTAGTTATTGTGTAAACTGAATTGAGTAGAAAATCAATTACATCCACAACTTTTATGTACAGAGAAAACCTCTAATTGACATGTATTGTGGCTTAATAACAGTTCGGTCAATATCCACATGGATATTCAATAGGTCGGACTAACGACTCAATATGCCAATCAATAGCTGAATGGAATTAAATGGCAATTGGTTCAGACTGCCTAGATTGTTTGTCAATTTGTAACTGTTAAAGACAAATATCAACATGGTTTCACTAGGCTATAGAGTAACATAAAAAACCTCTAATTGACAAGTAATGTGGCTTAATAACAGTTCGGTCAATATCCACATTGAACTTCAATAGGTCAGACTAACAACTCAATGCACCAATCAATAGCTGAAGTAGTTAATGGGATTAGGTGACAATTGGTTCACAATAGTAATCAAACAACCTAGTTAGGCTAGTTTGTCAATTTGTAACTGTTAGACAAATGTAACCGGCTATAGCAAAACCTGGCACTTGTCAGTAATTCATGTTTTGAAGAAATGGGCATTTTAAAGGGGACCACCAGGCAAAGGACAACACATAATGTTTTGGTACCGTTTTGTGATATCAAATAGATACCCAACATTTTGCAAAGGGTTGTGTAATTCATAAACAAAGCAATTAATTTCCACCACTTACGGAACCACTGCTATTCCCTGGTTCCATACGGGCCAAGCATTTGCGAGTGCGCCAATGCTTTCACGCGTACGTCAATAGATTCCCGGATGATTTATTCGCTCTGCACAGTGCGCTCTGGCTATGCACGCATATAGTCTACGCAATTCAGACCGCATGAACGCATGGTTGAGAATGGTGATGCGTTTTCGAATTTTGTTTTCTTTTTCTGAAAACATATTTTGTGAACTTGTTTATGGAATGGAATACTACAGATGGTACCTTTCTATAATAAGAATATTATTTTTGGGTGGTGGTACCCTTTAAGTTCACACAATATGTGTAAAAGATTTATGACTGTAAAATTTAAACAATCATCTTCACCAATTATTTACCAATTTGTTAGAACAAAGCACCAAATGAAAGCTTGTGATGAGGCCTTTGTAATGGTATGAAAATCTACATTTTGATTTTTACCGACAAGTGCAGGGTTTTGCTATAGCCGGTCACAAATATCACAGCCGAATATACATGTCATCATCTCCTCATTTATTTTCATTCTTTTTTACAACTTCAACAACAACTTTATTGTGCAAGTTGTTTTCAAACAATATTCATTCTGCAAACTAGTTATTGACTCAAAAGTGTGTTACCATTCTTTCCAATGATATTTTAACCCGTTCACTACGATATTCTGAAATCCCCATAGACTTTGTACATAGCCCACCCGGTTCCAGTAAGCAAAGGGTTATTATTGATAAAAAGCCCATAAAAGAAAACGTTTGCATCTTGGCTCAACATTTACTTTGCTTCTAAGTTATTGCTGGACTGCTCTGGAGACAAAAATACCATCTCTAAAATGCTGATCAAAGGTCCCAAAATTAAAATGTATTCCTTCTAAATTATGGCAACCAGAGTTTTAAAAAATGTATTACTTTTTAGTCACCAGACAAATTTGGTAGTATAGTAGTTAGTAGTGTGCCAATGGATCTGCAAAATTTCTGAAACCAATTCTTCCAAAGAGATTGTTTCCACAAAAAACTTTTTGAGGTGGTCCCTAAATCTTGTGATTTAGGGTGATTTTGTGTTTGCTGTCTGTAGCCTGTCAGGTTTCAGTAGGCTGGGAGTGGAACATAAATGCCTAGAGGGGACGGGACTTGAAGTGGTACAAATGTAGGCTTGAGGTAGAGATTGGGAACTGCGATGTTGCTAATTGGGGAGGGGGGGGGGGGGGGGGTAATTATCCCCCCTCTAATGGTTTTGTTTTCCTCACCCCATCCCCCCCCCCCCCCCCTCCCTTGTTGGTAAAAATAAACATTTCAGTTGGCTGGGGAGTGTAACATAAAATGCCTGTAGCGTAGGGGACAGGACTTCAAATGTAGGGTTGGGTTAGAGATTGGGAACAGTGATGTTGCTAATTGGGGAGAGGGGGGGGGTTATTATCCCCCCCCCCCTCTAATGGTATTTGTTTTCCTCACCGTATCCTAAGGCTGTTGACGAGTCCCGGGTACCCGGGTCCCGCCGAAAAATGTCGAGTCCCGGGCGCAAAAATCGATACTCGATATCCCGAAAAAAAGCAAAAAATTGATTTACGAATTTGCTGTATTTTATAAGATGATTTATTGTCATAAATGCGCTGCATTTTTGTCACTTGAATGAACATGTTTCCCAGCGGCGTGACATGCCTATAGCGAAATCAACAAATTTATAAATTTCGGGTACCCGGGACTCGCCCGAAAAATTATCGCGAGTCCCGGGTAGTAAATATACCCGAAATCGACAGCCTTACCGTATCCCCTTGTTGGTATTTATAATAATAATAAATAATACATAAGATTTATATAGCGCCATTATCCATTTTGATTAAATGCTCAAGGCGCTTTTCATTTCAGTTGGCTGGTGAGTGTAACACAAAATGCCTGTAGCGTAGGGGACAGGACTTCAAATGTAGGGTTGGGGTAGAGATTGGGAACAGTGATGTTGCTAATGGGGGAAGGGGGGGGGGGCTGTAATTGTTTCCCCATGATGGTAATTTGTCCTATCCCATTCCATTGATGGTAAGACAAGGAAGAATTTCCCCTCCTGACTCCTACGGCAATTCTTGGGGTCCCCACCCCCCCCCCCCCCCCTCCCAGTCATCACTGAGAAGTAAAAATTATACACTTTAGCCCCCTCCCTAGCCCAAATGGTTAGCTCTGAGTACACTCCCAACTTACACCATGCTAACACTGTGTAGCTGGGAGTGATACTGAATGACAGGGTGGATTTGTTGTGGTTGAGAAGGGATCAGGTATTACAGAGAATTGCATCCTTGCTACATTGATGGAGGGTTCACATCAAATGTTAGATCAAAATATATCATAAGCGAAAAGTATAATATCTTTAATATTTGAACATATTCTCATCTGTCTGTTGAATATTGAAGAAGAAGAAATAATACAAGTTAAATACTGGTTAGAATGCCAGGGAGAGGGTGATTTAATATGGGTAGGGGAAGAGGAGAGGATGGGAGGGGGGGGGGGGGGTGCTGTGGATAGTTTGGATGAAATGAACAGGAAAAAGAGGGAGGATGGGGAAAAGGGCTATAGAGGATTGGAGTGAGAGGATCTTTGAGAGAGGGGTGAGAGGAGATAGGGGTGGGGGGGGGGGGGGGGGTGAGTGAGCCTTACTTGAACTCACATGGCCTAGGCTAACCCCATGACAAATAAATCATATTCCAACACATGTTTTCTCTTGGAAGATAACCATGTACTCAGTGAGTACAGAACTTGAAGTTGAACAAACTATACCACTGTAAACAGTGCTCACAAGAACAATGGCACACTTGAAACATTATTTTGAGGTCAAGTTCGTTCAGTTAGTCAGGTGTTTTGGAGAAGAGGGGGAAGAGAGAATGGGAAGGGAGGGGAAAGGAGAGCCGAGAGGGGAGAGAGAGAAGGGGGGGGGGGGGGGGGGGGTAGCGGGTCTTGATTGATCCCACCTGGCCTAACCCCTGAACAATTAAATCTTACTCAAATGCTGCTGGTCTTCACTTCAAACTGTTATCAATGGAACAAAATCATGCTCATACAGCAGTTGCAATAATTTACAAACTGTACCACTTTAATCAAGTCAAGAACATGAACAGCAATGGTATTTGATGGTCGGTGAAAACAGTTACATTTGGGTTTTTAACATGAAAATTGCGAGGAGGAGATGATGGGGAGGGGTAGGGGGGGAAGTGGGTGAGGAGAGGGGGGGAGGGGAGAGATGTGTAGGAGCGATAGGAAAAGAGTGGGGGGAGGGGGGGTAACAAGTGAGTTTGCTTGATCCCACCTGGCCTAACCCCTGAACAAATAAATCACATTCCCACACCTGTCTTCACTTCAGACTGGTTGCTATGGTTTCATATCCACTGGGATACAGGTGAAGGAATGTGAACAAATCTTGTCAAAACCTACTGCAAGGATTAAAGGGAATTATGCATCAATCGCTAGAAATTAAGGTAATTGCCTCCTCCAAATTAGGAAAGTAAAAACTTTTTTTTTTAATTCTAGTGGCCAAAAACCTGAATTGTTATTGTGTTATAAGTATAACCTCCTTGGTTATATTATCATATGGTTGCCCATTCAGGACAGTGGAATTAAAGGGGACCACCAGGCAAAGAAAAACACATAATTATATGTTTTGGTACCGTTTTGTGATATCAAATAGATACCAAACATTTTGCAAAGGGTTGTGTAATTCATAAACAAAGCAATTAATTTCCACCACTTACGGAACCACTGTTATTTCCTGGTTCCGTACGGGCCAAACATTTGCGAGTGCGCCAATGCTATTCACATGTACGTTTGGAGACAATAGAATCCTGGACGATTCGTTCGCTCTGGACAAAGAAGTCTTCGTACATGCAGACCCATGAACGCATGCTTTAGAATGGTGATGCATTTTCCAATTATGTATTTTTTTCTGGAAACATTTTTGTGAACTTGTTGATGGAATGGACTACTAAAGCTGTTACCTTTCATTTATAATAAGAATATTATTTTTGGGTGGTGGTACCCTTTAAGCATCAATATATTGATGGCCTGGAGCTAATTGTATGTGGGCCGCCAGCAGGCCTGTACTTATTTCAAGAACTGCAAGAATAGAATAGAATAGAATAGTAAGAGGTATTAGTAAGAGAAAGCATGCAAGTTTTGCCTTGGG